>CM061532.1:177882214-178162656 GCA_030545055.2 Neoaliturus tenellus
ATTGGTTACCTGTTAGTGCACCAGCAATCCTGCCCTCACCGCAGCGCGATACATCATGTTGCCGGAGATAACACACTGCGGCAGCAACTGTGACAAGATACAACTATTGGTTACCTGTTAGTGCACCAGCAATCCTGCCCTCACCGCAGCGCGATACATCACGGTGCCGGAAATAACACACTGCGGCAGCAACTGTGACAATATACAACTATTGGTTACCTGTTAGTGCACCAGCAATCCTGCCCTCACCGCAGCGCGATACATCACGTTGCCGGAGATAACACACTGCGGCAGCAACTGTGACAAGACACAACTATTGGTTACCTGTTAGTGCACCAGCAATCCTGCCCTCACCGCAGCGCGATACATCACGTTGCCGGAAATAACACACTGCGGCAGCAACTGTGACAATATACAACTATTGGTTACCTGTTAGTGCACCAGCAATCCTGCCCTCACCGCAGCGCGATACATCACGTTGCCGGAGATAACACACTGCGGCAGCAACTGTGACAAGACACAACTATTGGTTACCTGTTAGTGCACCAGCAATCCTGCCCTCACCGCAGCACGATACATCACGTTGCCGGAGATAACACACTGCGGCAGCAACTGTGACAAGACACAACTATTGGTTACCTGTTAGTGCACCAGCAATCCTGCCCTCACCGCAGCGCGATACATCACGTTGCCGGAGATAACACACTGCGGCAGCAACTGTGACAAGACACAACTATTGGTTACCTGTTAGTGCACCAGCAATCCTGCCCTCACCGCAGCGCGATACATCACGTTGCCGGAGATAACACACTGCGGCAGCAACTGTGACAAGACACAACTATTGGTTACCTGTTAGTGCACCAGCAATCCTGCCCTCACCGCAGCGCGATACATCACGTTGCCGGAGATAACACACTGCGGCAGCAACTGTGACAAGACACAACTATTGGTTACCTGTTAGTGCACCAGCAATCCTGCCCTCGCCGCAGCACGATACATCACGTTGCCGGAGATAACACACTGCGGCAGCAACTGTGACAAGACACAACTATTGGTTACCTGTTAGTGCACCAGCAATCCTGCCCTCACCGCAGCCCGATACATCACGTTGCCGGAGATAACACACTGCGGCAGCAACTGTGACAAGATACAACTATTGGTTACCTGTTAGTGCACCAGCAATCCTGCCCTCACCGCAGCGCGATACATCACGTTGCCGGAGATAACACACTGCGGCAGCAACTGTGACAAGATACAACTATTGGTTACCTGTTAGTGCACCAGCAATTCTGCCCTCACCGCAGCGCGATACATCACGTTGCCGGAGATAACACACTGCGGCAGCAACTGTGACAAGACACAACTATTGGTTACCTGTTAGTGCACCAGCAATCCTGCCCTCGCCGCAGCACGATACATCACGTTGCCGGAGATAACACACTGCGGCAGCAACTGTGACAAGACACAACTATTGGTTACCTGTTAGTGCACCAGCAATCCTGCCCTCGCCGCAGCACGATACATCACGTTGCCGGAGATAACACACTGCGGCAGCAACTGTGACAAGACACAACTATTGGTTACCTGTTAGTGCACCAGCAATCCTGCCCTCGCCGCAGCACGATACATCACGTTGCCGGAGATAACACACTGCGGCAGCAACTGTGAGAAGACACAACTATTGGTTACCTGTTAGTGCACCAGCAATCCTGCCCTTGCCGCAGCACGATACATCACGTTGCGGAGATAACACACTGCGCAGCAACTGTGACAAGACACAACTATTGGTTACCTGTTAGTGCACCAGCAATCCTGCCCTCGCCGCAGCACGATACATCACGTTGCCGGAGATAACACACTGCGGCAGCAACTGTGACAAGATACAACTATTGGTTACCTGTTAGTGCACCAGCAATCCTGCCCTCACCGCAGCCAGATACATCACGTTGCCGGAGATAACACACTGCGGCAGCAACTGTGACAAGATACAACTATTGGTTACATGTTAGTGTACCAGCAATCCTGCCCTTACCGCAGCGCGATACATCACGTTGCCGGAGATAACACACTGCGGCAGCAACTGTGACAAGATACAACTATTGGTTACCTGTTAGTGCACCAGCAATCCTGCCCTCACCGCAGCGCGATACATCACGTTGCCGGAGATAACACACTGCGGCAGCAACTGTGACAAGATACAACTATTGGTTACCTGTTAGTGCACCAGCAATCCTGGCCTCACCGCAGCCAGATACATCACGTTGCCGGAAATAACACACTGCGGCAGCAACTGTGACAAGATACAACTATTGGTTACCTGTTAGTGCACCAGCAATCCTGCCCTCACCGCAGCGCGATACATCACGTTGCCGGAGATAACACACTGCGGCAGCAACTGTGACAAGATACAACTATTGGTTACCTGTTAGTGCACCAGCAATCCTGGCCTCACCGCAGCCAGATACATCACGTTGCCGGAGATAACACACTGCGGCAGCAACTGTGACAAGATACAACTATTGGTTACCTGTTAGTGCACCAGCAATCCTGCCCTCACCGCAGCCCGATACATCACGTTGCCGGAAATAACACACTGCGGCAGCAACTGTGACAAGACACAACTATTGGTTACCTGTTAGTGCACCAGCAATCCTGCCCTCGCCGCAGCACGATACATCACGTTGCCGGAGATAACACACTGCGGCAGCAACTGTGACAAGACACAACTATTGGTTACCTGTTAGTGCACCAGCAATCCTGCCCTCACCGCAGCGCGATACATCACGTTGCCGGAGATAGCACACTGCGGCAGCAACTGTGACAAGACACAACTATTGGTTACCTGTTAGTGCACGAGCAATCCTGCCCTCACCGCAGCGCGATACATCACGTTGCCGGAGATAACACACTGCGGCAGCAACTGTGACAAGATACAACTATTGGTTACCTGTTAGTGCACCAGCAATCCTGCCCTCACCGCAGCCCGATACATCACGTTGCCGGAAATAACACACTGCGGCAGCAACTGTGACAAGATACAACTATTGGTTACCTGTTAGTGCACCAGCAATCCTGCCCTCGCCGCAGCGCGATTTATCACGTTGCCGGAGATAACACACTGCGGCAGCAACTGTGGACAAGACAAAACTATTGGTTACCTGTTAGTGCACCAGCAATCCTGCCCTCACCGCAGCGCGATACATCACGCTGTACATCATGTGTAAAAACTTCTTTTCACGTAGCAGACTGTTTTTGTAAATGCCCTGAGGTTTGTTTTGGTATGTAGTAAATTTTTTTCCACACGAGCTCTGTGAGCTCCTGGAATGTAATTATGTACAAAATATTTTATCTAATAAAGGATTTGTCTATTGTCTATTGTCTATTGTCTATCACGTTGCCGGAGATAACACACTGCGGCAGCAACTGTGACAAGACACAACTATTGGTTACCTGTTAGTGCACCAGCAATCCTGGCCTCACCGCAGCCAGATACATCACGTTGTTGGAGATAACACACTGCGGCAGCAACTGTGACAAGATACAACTATTGGTTACCTGTTAGTGCACCAGCAATCCTGCCCTCGCCGCAGCACGATACATCACGTGCCGGAGATAACACACTGCGGCAGCAACTGTGACAAGACACAACTATTGGTTACCTGTTAGTGCACCAGAAATCCTGCCCTCACCGCAGCACGATACATCATGTTGCCGGAGATAACACTCTGCGGCAGCAACTGTGACAAGATACAACTATTGGTTACCTGTTAGTGCACCAGCAATCCTGCCCTCGCCGCAGCACGATACATCACGTTGCCGGAGATAACACACTGCGGCAGCAACTGTGACAAGACACAACTATTGGTTACCTGTTTAGTGCACCAGAAATCCTGCCCTCACCGCAGCACGATACATCACGTTGCCGGATATAACACACTGCGGCAGCAAATGTGACAAGATATAACTATTGGTTACCTGTTAGTGCACCAGCAATCCTGCCCTCACCGCAGCCCGATACATCACGTTGCCGGAGATAACACACTGCGGCAGCAACTGTGACAAGATACAACTATTGGTTACCTGTTAGTGCACCAGCAATTATGCCCTCACCGCAGCGCGATCAATCACGTTGCCGGAGATAACACACTGCGGCAGCAACTGTGACAAGATACAACTATTGGTTAAATGTTAGTGAAACAGCAATCCTGGCCTCACCGCAGCCAGATACATCACGATGCCTGAGATAACACACTGCGGCAGCAACTGTGACAAGATACAACTATTGGTTACCTGTTAGTGCACCAGCAATCCTGCCCTCACCGCAGCGCGATACATCATGTTGCCGGAGATAACACACTGCGGCAGCAACTGTGACAAGATACAACTATTGGTTACCTGTTAGTGCACCAGCAATCCTGCCCTCACCGCAGCGCGATACATCACGGTGCCGGAAATAACACACTGCGGCAGCAACTGTGACAATATACAACTATTGGTTACCTGTTAGTGCACCAGCAATCCTGCCCTCACCGCAGCGCGATACATCACGTTGCCGGAGATAACACACTGCGGCAGCAACTGTGACAAGACACAACTATTGGTTACCTGTTAGTGCACCAGCAATCCTGCCCTCACCGCAGCGCGATACATCACGTTGCCGGAAATAACACACTGCGGCAGCAACTGTGACAATATACAACTATTGGTTACCTGTTAGTGCACCAGCAATCCTGCCCTCACCGCAGCGCGATACATCACGTTGCCGGAGATAACACACTGCGGCAGCAACTGTGACAAGACACAACTATTGGTTACCTGTTAGTGCACCAGCAATCCTGCCCTCACCGCAGCACGATACATCACGTTGCCGGAGATAACACACTGCGGCAGCAACTGTGACAAGACACAACTATTGGTTACCTGTTAGTGCACCAGCAATCCTGCCCTCACCGCAGCGCGATACATCACGTTGCCGGAGATAACACACTGCGGCAGCAACTGTGACAAGATACAATTATTGGTTACCTGTTAGTGTACCAGCAATCCTGGCCTCACCGCAGCGCGATACATCACGTTGCCGGAGATAACACACTGCGGCAGCAACTGTGACAAGATACAACTATTGGTTACCTGTTAGTGCACCAGCAATCCTGCCCTCACCGCAGCGCGATACATCATGTTGCCGGAGATAACACACTGCGGCAGCAACTGTGACAAGATACAACTATTGGTTACCTGTTAGTGCACCAGCAATCCTGCCCTCACCGCAGCGCGATACATCACGTTGCCGGAAATAACACACTGCGGCAGCAACTGTGACAATATACAACTATTGGTTACCTGTTAGTGCACCAGCAATCCTGCCCTCACCGCAGCGCGATACATCACGTTACCGGAGATAACACACTGCGGCAGCAACTGTGACAAGACACAACTATTGGTTACCTGTTAGTGCACCAGCAATCCTGCCCTCACCGCAGCGCGATACATCACGTTGCCGGAAATAACACACTGCGGCAGCAACTGTGACAATATACAACTATTGGTTACCTGTTAGTGCACCAGCAATCCTGCCCTCACCGCAGCGCGATACATCACGTTGCCGGAGATAACACACTGCGGCAGCAACTGTGACAAGACACAACTATTGGTTACCTGTTAGTGCACCAGCAATCCTGCCCTCACCGCAGCGCGATACATCACGTTGCCGGAGATAACACACTGCGGCAGCAACTGTGACAAGACACAACTATTGGTTACCTGTTAGTGCACCAGCAATCCTGCCCTCACCGCAGCGCGATACATCACGTTGCCGGAGATAACACACTTCGGCAGCAACTGTGACAAGATACAACTATTGGTTACCTGTTAGTGCACCAGCAATCCTGCCCTTACCGCAGCGCGATACATCACGTTGCCGGAGATAACACACTGCGGCAGCAACTGTGACAAGACACAACTATTGGTTACCTGTTAGTGCACCAGCAATCCTGCCCTTACCGCAGCCAGATACATCACGATGCCTGAGATAACACACTGCGGCAGCAACTGTGACAAGATACAACTATTGGTTACCTGTTAGTGCACCAGCAATCCTGCCCTCACCGCAGCGCGATACATCATGTTGCCGGAGATAACACACTGCGGCAGCAACTGTGACAAGATACAACTATTGGTTACCTGTTAGTGCACCAGCAATCCTGCCCTCACCGCAGCGCGATACATCACGGTGCCGGAAATAACACACTGCGGCAGCAACTGTGACAATATACAACTATTGGTTACCTGTTAGTGCACCAGCAATCCTGCCCTCACCGCAGCGCGATACATCACGTTGCCGGAGATAACACACTGCGGCAGCAACTGTGACAAGACACAACTATTGGTTACCTGTTAGTGCACCAGCAATCCTGCCCTCACCGCAGCGCGATACATCACGTTGCCGGAAATAACACACTGCGGCAGCAACTGTGACAATATACAACTATTGGTTACCTGTTAGTGCACCAGCAATCCTGCCCTCACCGCAGCGCGATACATCACGTTGCCGGAGATAACACACTGCGGCAGCAACTGTGACAAGACACAACTATTGGTTACCTGTTAGTGCACCAGCAATCCTGCCCTCACCGCAGCACGATACATCACGTTGCCGGAGATAACACACTGCGGCAGCAACTGTGACAAGACACAACTATTGGTTACCTGTTAGTGCACCAGCAATCCTGCCCTCACCGCAGCGCGATACATCACGTTGCCGGAGATAACACACTGCGGCAGCAACTGTGACAAGATACAATTATTGGTTACCTGTTAGTGTACCAGCAATCCTGGCCTCACCGCAGCGCGATACATCACGTTGCCGGAGATAACACACTGCGGCAGCAACTGTGACAAGATACAACTATTGGTTACCTGTTAGTGCACCAGCAATCCTGCCCTCACCGCAGCGCGATACATCATGTTGCCGGAGATAACACACTGCGGCAGCAACTGTGACAAGATACAACTATTGGTTACCTGTTAGTGCACCAGCAATCCTGCCCTCACCGCAGCGCGATACATCACGTTGCCGGAAATAACACACTGCGGCAGCAACTGTGACAATATACAACTATTGGTTACCTGTTAGTGCACCAGCAATCCTGCCCTCACCGCAGCGCGATACATCACGTTACCGGAGATAACACACTGCGGCAGCAACTGTGACAAGACACAACTATTGGTTACCTGTTAGTGCACCAGCAATCCTGCCCTCACCGCAGCGCGATACATCACGTTGCCGGAAATAACACACTGCGGCAGCAACTGTGACAATATACAACTATTGGTTACCTGTTAGTGCACCAGCAATCCTGCCCTCACCGCAGCGCGATACATCACGTTGCCGGAGATAACACACTGCGGCAGCAACTGTGACAAGACACAACTATTGGTTACCTGTTAGTGCACCAGCAATCCTGCCCTCACCGCAGCGCGATACATCACGTTGCCGGAGATAACACACTGCGGCAGCAACTGTGACAAGACACAACTATTGGTTACCTGTTAGTGCACCAGCAATCCTGCCCTCACCGCAGCGCGATACATCACGTTGCCGGAGATAACACACTTCGGCAGCAACTGTGACAAGATACAACTATTGGTTACCTGTTAGTGCACCAGCAATCCTGCCCTTACCGCAGCGCGATACATCACGTTGCCGGAGATAACACACTGCGGCAGCAACTGTGACAAGACACAACTATTGGTTACCTGTTAGTGCACCAGCAATCCTGCCCTTACCGCAGCGCGATACATCACGTTGCCGGAGATAACACTCTGCGGCAGCAACTGTGACAAGATACAACTATTGGTTACCTGTTAGTGTACCAGCAATCCTGGCCTCACCGCAGCACGATTCATCATGTTGCCGGAGATAACACACTGCGGCAGCAACTGTGACAAGACACAACTATTGGTTACCTGTTAGTGCACCAGCAATCCTGCCCTTACCGCAGCGCGATACATCACGTTGCCGGAGATAACACACTTCGGCAGCAACTGTGACAAGATACAACTATTGGTTACCTGTTAGTGCACCAGCAATCCTGCCCTTACCGCAGCGCGATACATCACGTTGCCGGAGATAACACACTGCGGCAGCAACTGTGACAAGACACAACTATTGGTTACCTGTTAGTGCACCACCAATTCTGGCCAACGGGTTGGAGATGAACTGTAACTACACCAAAACATTACACTTGTATAAATTATGGCTAGTAGCTTGTTAAATAACAATTTCGCTGTCATAAATATATTTTAAAAGATTATATATTTTGATGTAGATAAAAAAAACCTAATGTTAGAATGGGAATTACAAAACCGATTCATACAATCTGTTCAAGTAAAACTGTCGTTGCAACTCAACAGTTATAAAAATAAAAAATAAACTGTTACAAAAAAATTTTTTAGCCATCGGGAAACAGCAAGTTTAATGAAATCTTCCAACCAAACCATTGTATATATAAAATGACCGAAAAAAGATAAATAAGCTACGATTTATCGTTTTTCTTTCTATAGGAAGACATTATATGTAATAGGTCATCTCAGCCACTTTATCATTACTAAAGTGTCTAGTAAAACCGTCTTCGTAGCAAAACTCCTTTTTATTTGAAAAACTATCTTACACAATTTAGTGTTGTGATGTTGCAAGCAGCAACATTTAAAAAAATGACTTTTGGCTGATGCAAAAGAGGCAACCAGCACACTCCACAATAGTCCACATTAGTTGAAATATTTTACAGTACTGAAATTCTAATAGCTTTGTACAGTGAGAAAGCTATAAACGTTGATTACCCACTCTATATATCGTCTCTCTTTTCCCCCATATACCATTAGGCCCTAATATCCAGAAATTTGTTTTAAAAGCATAACTTTCACTGAAGTTTACTTTAAAAACCACATTGATAACTACGTAATAATTAGTTTTATGTTTGCTAAATCAAGTAATATCAAATTAATATCATAATTAATGTCATATATCGAAAGCAAAATCCTTTCTCAAAGCTTTTCGATGTTTTAAACAGAATTGACCAGCCGAATAATAGACCCATGAAATCGTTTAAACGTGAAACATTAGAAGAACATTCCATACCAACTGACAAACGAATAGCATCGCAATCTATTGAAATACGATTCTCAAATATTGAGTATCAAAGAGATAAACCAACTGTGAAAAAGCACTGGCGCAAAAACTGGTCAGATTTCATATGAAAAATTGCTCTTCGGATCGGAAACGGGAGTAATCATGGTAACAATTGTTGTTTACCCACACTACATCGACGCTTTTTCCCCTTATATTATTAATACGCAGAAATTTGTTTTATAAGCCTGACTTTGGTTAAAGTTTACTTTCAAAACACAACGCTAACGTAATGATAACCTTTATATTTGATAGATCAAGTAGTATTAAATAAATTTGCTCATATATCTAAAGCAAAATCCTTTCTAAAAGCTTTAAGATGTTTAAACAGAATTGGCCAGCCAAATAATAGGCCCATGAAATCGTTTAAACATTAAACATTAGAAAAGCATTCCATACCAACTGACAAACGAATAATATCGCAATCTATTGAAATACGATTTTCAAATATCGAGTATCAAAGAGATAAACCAACTGTGAAAAAGCACTGGCGCAAAAACTGGTCAGATTTCACATGAAAAATTGCTCTTCGGATCGGAAACAGGAGCAATCATGGCAACAATGGTTTGCAACAATGGATGTAACAAGGGCCAGACCCATTGTTGTAATCGTTGTTGCGGCGGCCGACTGATACCTGTGGCTGAATCGATAGATCAACATGTATCACCTGCCACGGACGCCACTCCCCCCCCCCTCCCGACGTCGCGGCGCCGCGGCGCACCTGTTGACTGCTCCCACCGCCACCGCGACGGTAGTCACCACCGCCGCCGCCGCCGCCGCCACCGCCAGTCAGTTCTCAGTCGTGCGAGCGGCGCCGCGCGGTACCGTCGGTCGTGTCGTCTCATCCGCCCAACTAAACTATTGTCTGTGACTTGTGGTTTATTGTACTCCAACTGTGTAATCGTGAATAACTTCGGTGTTGTGTGACTTTGGTGTGTCCTTGACTAAGAACTTTATCTAGCAGCCTTTTGAAAACTTCAAAGCATTTTTTAAAGGTAGGCCTACAGTTAATATTTGCTTTGATTTTCAAATATACACTACTAGTGTAGACACTAATAGTGACTTTCACAAAATACTTTAATAAGTTAAATGTTTTAGTTCTAGTATACAATGCTGTATCTAAATGTTGAATTAGTTCTTTAAGACTTTGTTTATAAATAATTTTTCTTTATTTGAAGTTATGAAGAGTCCTTTAATTTTGTTGACTGATTAGCTGAGTCCACAACCACAATATATACTTTACCTTACTTCTTCAATTCTTAAAATACACATTACATCGTTTTAGAGTAATCATAGTTTAATGAGAATGGTGATGTAACAAAAAAAGCAATATAACTAAGTTATGATTATTTTGACGAGAATAATAAGAGCTGAACTTTTAACAATGTGAGATCTAAATTCATGACCACATCAATTTTTATATAGGTTTATATAGGTCACCAAATTCATGAAACCTTTATATAGGTTTAAACTGAAACTAATATTACATTTAAACGTGTAGTGCCATATCATTAGCTTTTGTTATTTCGCCACCTAAGCCAGCGAGATTACGATAGTAAGGTTTTAGGCTTAGATACAATAGTATTTTGGTATTTTAATGTTTATTTTTTATGAATTTAAGTTCAAAAATTGAAATTTTATTTGTGTGCAGGGCTACATTTGTTTTACGAACTGAACGTCAATTAAGTGGTCTGTGTTTATAAAAATATTGTAACAACTTTGATCAATACTTAGTCTCGCAGTGTCAAATAAAATACCCCTCGTCGCAGCAGACCTGCGTACTCAGCGAATTTCCAAATTAGTAATATTAATTTTGACCACATAAAACTGTAAACCAAATAAAATCACATGCTCATAAATAGGGAAATAAATGTCTATTCTCCTTATGTTAAATATAGGGAGAGTATGCAGGTATGCTGCCATGGGGAACACTAAAAGTAGGTTTTTATTATAAAAAAAATTATTTCGACCATATGAAGCCATTTACTAAGTTCCATCAATATCTGTCCATTGCTAAAGAAGTTAGCCTATTCTCCATATGATTAACATGGGAAAAGAGTATGCAGGTTTGCTGCCATGATAAGCAAAAAAACCAAGATTTTTTACCATAGGATGAATCTCAACCAAATGAAGCTGAATTCCAAGTTTCATCGAAAAATAGGCCTATTGGTTAATAAGTGAAATATTAACACATCCCAATTCTCCATAAGATTAACATTGGAGAACGAAAATACAATGTACTGTCTTTAGACTTTTTAATATCTCGGTAACCAATGGAGATAGAGCAAAGCTACAAAATACTGAATTGTGTGTTTTTTTAGCTGAATCCAATGGTCAAAATTAAAATTTAAAATTTTTCTAATTTACATATGAAAAATGCAAAAAAAACCCATTTTTGGGGTACAAACCCCCCAAAACTACCCCTTCCGGTAGGTCGATTTGTCTGGTTTACGAACTCATCCGAATAAACGTAGGATTACACATCTCTACCAAATTTGGTCTCGATCGGACCATTTTTACGAGAGTTATCGTGTCTAGGAACACATACATACATACATATATATATATATATATATATATATATATATATATATATATATATATATACATATACATATATACATATATATATATATAAAATTTTGAATGACTATTACTTTTGGTCTCTGGGCACCTAAAAACGAAAAAGTAACATGGTCCCGTGCTTAGGTCTTACCATGAGACCTACGGTAATAGCTTATTCCCTATGGGAAATTCGCTAAAAAATCTTAGTTTTTAAGAGATTAACCAACGTTAAAATAAGCACTAAACAAAAAATGATTAAAAATTTTATTAGCTTCTTTTTACACTAAAATGCAATTCAAAAGGCTGAAAGTTCTAAGATATTTGAAGTATTCTGTTATTTTACTTCTTTTTCATATATATATTTTTGATCATTTAAAATTAAACCTACCTAATGGATTCAACCAATTCATAACCGTCAAATAAAATATTCACAGAGTACAGTTAAATATTATTTTATTCACCCTATATTGTAACAAACTATATATATTTTAAACATTTTTTACTTGTTTAATACAGAATTTCATTTTGGAAGTAAAATAATTGACAACTATTATATCTGAGAGTCGGCGTACGAACATACAACATTCGACCATGCACCAAGCGATCCCGTTAATCTCTACAGCCATCGTAGCTGCCCACCAAGCCACTTGTTTGTAGATATTGCACGGTCCAACCGTCCCTGACAGCCGATATCACAACATCAGGTGGTCGGTTGATAGCCACTGTTCCATAGCGGTCCGTCCCACCATTGACTACCGTTGGTAGCCCACGCCCCACATGGGTTGGTTGACCGAATAGACTCGACGCTACATTGGTATATGGTATTGCCGGCTCTGGATTACTCGACATTCTACTACCAGGCAAAGTCTGAGTAATAACAATATTAACTGACTAGGTAACCGCGAGGTCTATGTGCTCTTCTCGCAATCCTATTATGCCTTTAAAATTTCCTGTTTGTTCCATAATTAATGAAGCTTTCAAGTATAACGACGTTAAAGAGTAAGAAGTCCGGAACTTGAACTATTCCGTATCAAATGCTACAAACGTAGAGTAAGTGACAGAAAAACAAAACGTTTTAGAAGCCTAAAGGGGTCGCGGATCGTCGGACTACCATCACAGATTGTCAGTGAGTGTTTTTCATAATTTTATACCGCGTTAAATAAGCTTCAACTTAGTTTTACTAAATTCACAAAGCTGTTATAAACATTTTTTGTGCACCTTTTAGATTTTAATTATCGTAATATATTCGTATTTATAGTGATCGTTATTACTGTAATAAATAATAGAGAGTTTGTGCAACATTCGCTAATCTTAAGGTAAACTCTAAACGCTATTTTTATATTGCTAAATTTATTAATAACTAGCTTACCCGGCTTGTTTTGAAATACCAACCTGAGGAATCGTTTTCCCTTAAGGTGAGCTCGTTCGCTACGCTCACTCGCCGTCAGGTTTGGTTAGTTTGTTGTGCTCACTAGCCTTCAGGTTCAACTCGTTCGCTACGCTCACTCGCCTTTCGTGTCAGCTCGTTCGCTGCACTCAGTCAGCGCCAGGTTTAGCTCGTTCGCTAACGCCAATAGCCGTAATTCTATATTGACTTTTATTATTTTCTATTCCGTATTTCTATATTTCTATATAGTTTTTTACCACCCATATTTTTTTTTCTTTATTTCGGCTCTAGGTTAAAACCATGTTACACCCACTACAGCAAAATTACCCATAATCCCTCAATACTATAAACGATAACACCTGATTAAAGAACCAATATTTCTAAATGTAATCATATGTTCCAATATAAAAATGTGACTTCCATAAGAATAACATGGTAACTTTGAAGACGTGTGGGGCGGAGCGATGTGGAATATATATATATATTTTTTCATAGTAACTTTTTCCTGAAAATTACAAACACAACCAAAATAGGAATGAGTGAAATCAGTCCAGCCGTTCACGCGTGATGCAGTGACAAAGGGTAATAGGGATTTATTCTTATGTATATAGATTCAAAGTGCAAGGTTGCGGAACCGGATAATTAATGTTTAACGTTAATCATTGAAGGTTTCTCTGAATAACATAGTAATTTTTCGCCAGATAATCTTGTATCTTATTGCTATGAATATTAATTCTAGGTAAAGTATTATGACTTAATCTAGAAACACCCTGTCATTTGTTACACTGAATTACTATGTACCTCAACCAGACCTTTGCTTAGTTTTTAATTTTAAAATATGTCTAAAATACAATTAGTACTTGTTATTTAGTTTATATTTTTAATCCCCAGGTTAAAAGTAAAACAAAGATATAGTTTTATAAAATCCAAATTCTCATTAAGAGTGCTTGATAGTCTTGATGATACATACGGAGGCTTTCAATTATACTACTTTTTATTGAAAAGAGTATAATACTTTCTACTTAAATTTGTCAGTAATGTGGGGTAACCCTTTCAGAGCACAGGTAGTTAGTATATAAAGAGATACAAACAGGCATCAGTAGGTAAGCATGATCACACAAAATGATATTGCGCAATGCACCAATGAGATTCAAGATTTCTCTAGTGTAGAGCCACGATCATTCCAAGGCTCGTATTCTCCACTTTGTGTATATCGTACAAGGCACGAAATCTACCATTAGAACGGCAAACTCTTTTAAACTTCTCACAACACGCAGTGTTTAAAAATACACAAATTAAGTTTTTTTTCGATTTTAAGAATATTTATGATTTGACGAATTTATTAACTTTCAGGCCAATCCAAAAGTAATAATAATTTTATAAAAATATTTTTATGTATTACTTCATTGAATAATAAATTAAGTTTCTTTTTTAAGTTTAACGTGTTTTACCTTAGCCTATAGGACAAGTACCTGGGGCGAGCATTTGCACGATAAACTTAATGATAATATTAGTAAAAAAATGTGGAGCTAAAATGCTAAGCGCAAACAAATTAATCGTTGCTTTTTAGTATGAATTCGTTCGCCTCGTTCTCTCACCTTCTTTGACGACCTCGATGGCTTGACTCTCTTGCATTTCAGGACGTTTTCAGGATGTTTACCAGGTTGCTTCACTCTAGTATAAATTTGTTAAACTACATGTTGAACCTGTAACATGTAGATTCTATCAGATGTCCATTAGGTCTACCCTGGACAAAGATGCCGAATAGTATAAATACAATCGGCGGTAAGATAAAGTCGTATTTTTAGTTTTAAATTCTTTCGTTTTTTCACCAAACTACTATACTTCAATTTCAGCAATTTACCGAGTCTGGATTTAAACCGGGAACCAGCTGAGTGCACAGACAATCATGGTTCATGACAGGTAGCATTTTTTTATGAAATTTTACCGGGTTCCATCTATTTCTAAGGTGCAGTTGTATAAACAAATTTATAACCTCACGAAGGTGGTGAGAAAGTTTAGTGACTTGCATCAGATATAAAATAAATATTGTTCTAACTTATTGATTGAATTATTTTGTAGTTTGATGAAAAAATATTGTTACGTTAACTCGTCTAGAAGGTGTTTACCGGTCTTGTAACATGAAATACTTCATGCACAAAACTCAATATAGGCTACATATATTTGAGAACCTTGAGTTACCTGTAAATATTCGTCTTTTTAGTTCGGTTTTTATTAATAACCTTTTTATTAACATTTCCTATGAGGTGGGGATGTTACTTCAATTTATTGTTGGCTTGTTTAGAGATTCTAAATTAGGTATTGGGGAAGAATAAACCAAATCTTAGAAAAATCCATACATAAAGAAATCCAGAAGGGTCAAAAGTGTGGCGAACAATTTAGTCGCACCTGCTCGATTTGTTCTTTTTTAGTGAAGTTTAAGTAAATGCATTGTTGTCAATAAACTAAAATTAGTTGTTAACAAATTAATGAGAAAAAACTAGTTTAAATTAACTTCAAAACAAGAAATGTAACATATGTTTGACTATAATGGTTTCCGCACAGCAGCTATGAAAGTTAAGAAATAAGGGCAAGTCTTTATGGACACCCAATACTTCTATGAACAGCTAATTGTCACTAATCATTTTGTTTTAAAATTTCATGAACATTTTACAAATGACTTAGTTGTTTTATATTTTTACCTTAATTTGCCTAAACATTCATAATCACTAGTATTAAGTACTTTTAAAAACTATAAATTGTTTTATTATAATATCATCTAGTAATTAATTGGCTACAATGTAAAACTACATGTTTGAGAACGTGGTTAGTACTTTGACAATTGAATTAGATGTTTTCATTAACTCTTTTGTTTTCTCTCCATAAGACTAATTTTAACATTTTTTAGGATTTCAATTAGATTTTATAACGGAGTTCTATTGTTTCTAGTATAGAGATATATATAAGTATCAGTTTTATCCCAGATTTAAACTAAGTTTAAAGAAAATCATTAGAGTCGTTTCCGAGATCATGCAGCATTGCACACAACAAATAACGTCATTAACCTTATTCGTATTGGAGTATAGAACTCTGTTTCCAAAGCACCAAGACAAAATCCAAATGATGTGTAAGCCTATTTATAATCTATTTATAGATACTTTTTCCCAGGTAACCTGTTTATGGATTTTAAAATGTGTATAACTCCGATTTGATATTTGAAACATACAAAAATTTTAATAAATAAATCAAATAATAATAAAAAAGAAAACGCAAAAAAGTTGCTTTCAAGTTTATTTAATTTATTCTGAGACCAGGGATGGTGAAAGGTATTTCAACAGGAAGGGACTCTGATGCAATTGCCTGATCCGTCACTCATTCTATTTCTGTTCTGAAAATATTGATTGAGTGTTAGACGATATAATCAACATTTGATAAGAAGTGACTATTGTCAAATGATATCAAATTTGCTAATTAATTTTATAAAACAGGATTTCTTAGTGTATATATATATATACGAAATATTAGAACTTGGAGAATACCTTCTACATAATAAAACTGTGGCACAGAGTATTTATATATAAACATTTTCAAAATTAATGGAGAATAATATAATTTTTGTGAATACTTTGGATGCCAGAAGTTACTTTTTTTTACCTACTCAAAAGTGATCTAATTGTTGAAATATTTAATAATATGTTGACGGAACTTTTATGAAGGGGAGGACAGTACTTTGGTCTGGCAAACAAACTTTTATCGGAAATGACCAATCAGTTTTCTAACGAATAAGTGATGTTCAATGTTTTTCTGGTTGTATCCAATCTATATATTAATACGCAAGCATGTTTCATTTCCTCCTTTTTCTCAGCTTGTGTGCATCGTAGGGAAAATCCACGCATACCGTTAGAAAGGTATAGTCCTGTAGATGAGCAGAATCCCATTCTAATTCTCATCGGACTCCAGGGCTACGCCCCACAGGCTTTCAAAGTTCCAATGTTAATCTTATGGAGGATGGGTAATTGATTGACTGTTAGACAGCTGTTGTAATAACAAATGCTAGCAAATAAGGAAGAACAGATGTTTCATTTATAAAACATTTTAAAATTAATTGGCTCAAAATCAACTGAATTTTTGGTCGAATTTCCACCGGTGGGCGATCTCTAGTACATTTTTATTTAATCAATTTCATTGCTTTGTCCTTCACACAGGTTAGATAAACATATTTATACCTCTCGTCATCGCGTCTAACTTACATTAGATATGTTTTATGGTTTTATCAGTTACGACATAAATTCACCATGAAAAGCAACATAAAACAATTACACTCTATATCTTTCATGTAAAATTTTATAATTTGATGAATAACATTAATGAATTAAGAAAAAATAATTCCACAAGATTTGAAATCTTATATAATTATTTATTTGATTACCTTTTTATCGTGTGTTGAGTTACTTATAGTTACTATAATTATAGGTACCATAGTTACTATAGATATAGTACGGTAAGTTATAGTTTTAAGTTACTCTAATTTGATCGGATTTATGTTATTTTTCTCTTAACTGTGGTAGTATATTAGATACGTCAACTGGTGGTTCAAAGTTTAGCCGACACCAATTTCACTGGTAAATTCACAACTGTACAACGACTTTAAATAGGCCTACGCAACCGCAAATTCCCAATAGTGCACCGACTAGTGTGTACTTGGGTAAATTCACTGTTCTGAGTTATAATTGTAAATTTGCATTGAAATTGATATCGGCCAAAAATTGAGCTCAGGTGCTATATTCCGAAAATATACATATATTCATTGCACAATAACCTTAAAACATAACAATATTTAACATAAAAAAATTTTGATGTTACAAACTTCAAATCCAAACAATTATGTGAAAATTAATTTAATTTAAATTTCAAATATCCAATTTTGAAAAAAAAATTCTTGGATTGGAATTTTTGAGCGAGGATTAAAACTATATATGTAAAACCAGATAGTATTAATTATGAGAAAAAAATATACATTAAATTAAATTTATTAGTACCGGTACATATAAATATACTACAATATTATTTCTTCCTGCTCATTATAGCATGTCCCATTCCTATAAGGCCCCATTATTATGTGTGTCTAGCAGACCCTCTTTACTGCTCTCATCTTCTTCTCATCCAAGTATGAGTTTACCTACTTGAAATGGGAAACCGCATCTCGGGGACCAGATTCGCTCCTCCAGATCTTGCTGCCATCGCTCTACTAGACTTTCAACAGTCTATTTTCACTTTAAGTTCATTCTGAAATATAATTTTTTACCACATTCATGTAGATTTTCTTGCGAGAATTTAATAATAATACACAACGGAAGACGTTAATTTGTTTACGAAATTAAAAACTGTGAAGTATAGTGAACCTAAAACCTATCAGAATGGAATTTGCAATTATTTCTAAATAATATGACTCAAAAATATAGTAAAATGTACAACACTTAAACACCTTGAGATGATTTTCAGTTGGACTAAAAGTGGCCTATAATCCCATTGGTATGGTCTACACAGCTTTATGCTTGACAGCACACATCTCCAGATGCACATAGACATAATGCAAATTGACAATACTTTAAATAGTAATTTTCATCACTTGACTGAAAAGTGACTTTTTTCTGTGAATTATCGCTTTTTAAGAGGCAAAGCAGAGGCTTGGAAATAAAATTAAGCACAGAAAATGCTTCGGTCTGATTGAGGAACAGCTTTTTTTAATCGTCCTGCAAAAGTATAAAAAAATTTATAAATATTTTTAAATGATTTTTTTTCAATTGATAAACAGACGTTTATATTCAATAGTGTACTTCCATATTTTAAATTCTAAATAATAAATAAATATATATGTGTATATATAGAAGATACGTAAAACATCTGAATGAAATGTCCAAACTTTGCTTTGAAATTTTAGTTTGCCGAGTGTTTTTCTGCATTTTTCAAATTTGTTTTGGAGTAGTACCAGTTTTCGTTTTAGACAAACACAACTTTTGAGGTTACCACACTAAAAATGAACAGAATATTTTGCCATGCACTTACGACAAAGACCACGACAAACTACAATTTTTAACAAAACTACGGTTTTGCGTACAGTATGATGGAAAATATGTTTGGTCGTTTTAAGGTTATGTGAAAAAGCTTTTTTTTTTTAGAAACGTAAATTAGAATATTTTTGTGGAAACAATATTATTTTTCCACACTCATGACATTTTATATGAAAAAATTCTCATTTCTGAGTTGCTATTTTAGTAAGAGCGGGTTATCATGTGTTAATACAAATAAGCGTTTTTCACACATTTGGTGATTATACTGATGCAAAAGTTACCAACAAAAGTAAACTCGTAAAACAAGAACAAGAAACAAAATTTTTTTTGCATTTTATCAGTTATAAAACTTTTATTCTTCAGTTATAAAAAATAACAAGAATTATATCCAAAGAAACGATACCCAAATATCACTCAAAATAATAGGCCTACAACTTTGAAGAATATTAAAAGTTCTAAATTGAATTAATGTTTTAGAAAATCTGTATGTAAACAAATATTAGTTTTCAGTATCGTAAAACAGACCGTGTAGTTTGTGAAACTAAACAGTATTATCTTATTGGTTGAACATATAAAAAAATATGAATATTGCAGGCGTATGAATACAATTATTTATATGAATAAAGAAACTGGTTTTATTCTCTAAACAAAAATAATTTCAACATTAAGTTGTGCCCAAAATGAAAGAATGAAAATGAAATAGCCTAAACGTAATGGCCATCTTCATTCCACTTTTAAAGAGTTTCTAAGTGATATGGTTCCCAGAAAGTTTCAAACACCATAAATATCCGTCTTATCTGCAACAAACAGCTTACTTAACTTTAGAATGAAGTGGAGTAAATTACTGTTGGCGCACCTTATAAATATTCTAACCGCATTATCTAAGAATGCAATCATAGTCTGATGATGAACCTTCAGCAGCAGATTTGGAGAAGAGGCGAAACAGAAAACTGTTGAGAATTCCTTGTGATCATTACACTATAGGCCTACATATATTTTAATAAAAAAAAATTGTCTACATTATACTTTTAAAATTTGAATGAATTAGCTACCAATTACCTTTTATTTTATTAATATTCCTATTAATAACGCAAGAAAGAATTCTCAGGATAAAAAAACCTTTTTTGGGTACGAGTACATTTAAGTTTGTCATGCACTTTTGATTTGTTAAAGAACTATTTTGAAAAAAAAATGGCAAGATAGTTTGAAAGACTATTTTTATGTGTAATTCATGACAAATTGTGTACGGAGATAATATTATTATTTAATTTTTTTGCCCTGCAGAAATAGTGTGTAAAATACTATCATATTGTTTGGTAGTTTTTGTCCTCCTGAGGCTATTTTTACAACCTGTTTTATATATAAAAAAAAGGCAAACTAAACGGTTTTGTAACGATATTTACAGCAGAATGTCCATTAAAACCTATATTTTACATGTGAAAATTGAGGTTTTCAATGTTTGTGCTGAGGTGCCATAGAATGTTTTTCGCTGCGTTCAAAAGAAACAAACACATAGTAAATTACTAATAATGTATTTACAAAAAAAGGAAGCTTGTAAAACTTTAATAAAAAGCTTATAATAAACAAAAAACTTGTAAAACTACATCCGGCATTTAGAAAAGTCGGCTAGTCAAATTCATGCAGTCCAATTCATCTTCGGAGAGTCATAAGAAGGAACGAATTTTTAGTGTATATTCACATGCCAGGGAGATGACTAACACAATCGATATGCCTAGCCTATGCCTGCCTGTCCTGTCATTTCGATAACGATTGTTGTTAATATCGTGATGCAACATTATAATAGGCATCTGTCAAGCTAAGATTTCGAAACTAGGTCAGTGGTTCACAGTGCATAGGTGCACACTTAATAGTGTAGGTCTTTGAATTTGAGTATTTCTGACAAAGTTTGGTTGGATTAAATTATGGCTTTAAATATCTCTTCCATAAATTTACACTGGCTAATTGGCAATAAAGTTATCGAATTCTTATACTATCAAATATTTGTGATATTTGTAGACTGGTACCTTGCTATATATTATTATCTCATAAAAATATTTATTAGAGGGTAACATCATACACTTTTTTTCTTAGATGACTGTAAAAGAAATTAGAAAAACATTTTGTAATTGGGAAAATGAGTTGCAGTTTGCATTGAATAAAGTATAATTTTATACAAACATTACAAATTGAACTTCCAGGAAGGTACTGGGGGTTGTCATTGAAGGGCACATTTTACTCTTACCGTCTGTCATCTAAAGTGGTTCCATCTGTTACTAGCATTGAGTGACATGTTCCTGTCAATAAATTCGTCGATGGTGAAGATACTCACAACTATACTAAACTAATAATGTTATTGTCTCCAGCAATATTTCCTTGGAGATTACCGGTATCTCTTTATTAAACGAAGTCAAGAAGTGGCTCATTTTATAATTTTTAAACAATGTGTTTTAGTTATCTAACACCTAGTTTTTTTATCATTGCTTGTTGGACTCGAGTAGTTGTACTCGTTGGAGTAGTTGTCATCAAGTACAGTAAATGTCACTTTTAGGTCTTCCAGGGAAAAATTTTTTTTTAACTGTAATTTTTTTACAAATTGATTGAAATACAAAGGGTTATTTAAAACGTGTATAGGCTAGTCAGACTAGCTAATAATACAGATTTAAGCTTTTCAAAATCATACGTAAAATATGTTTTTTTTTTAGCGAATTTCCCATAGGGAATAAGCTATTACCGTAGGTCTCATGGTAAGACCTAAGTCCGGGACCATGTTACTTTTTCGTTTTGAGGTGCCCAGAGACCAAAAATAATAGTCATTAAAATTTTTATATATATATATATATATATATATATATATATGTATATATGTATATATATGTGTCCCTAGACACGATAACTCTCGTAAAAACGGTCCGATCGACACCAAATTTGGTAGAGATGTGTAATCCTACTTTTATTCGGATGAGTTCGTAAACCAGACATATCGACTTACCGGAAGGGGTAGTTTTGGGGGGTTTTGTACCCCAAAAATGGGTTTTTTGGATTTTTCATATGTAATTTTTTAAAATTTTAAATTTTTATTTTCACCATTGGATTTAGCTTAAAAAAAACACACAATTTAGTATGTTGAAGTTTTGCTCTATCTCCATTGGTTACCGAGATATTAAAAAGTCTAAAGACAGTACATTGTATTTTTGGGCTCCAATGTTAATCTTATGGAGAATAAAGATGTGTTAATATTTTACTTATTAACTAATATTTTTGTATGAAACTTGGTATTTAGCTTCATTTGGTTAAGATTAATCCATTTATGGTAAAAAATCTTGGTTTTTGTGCTTATCATGGCAGCAAACCTGCATACTCTTTTCCCATGTTATTCATATGGAAAATAGGCAAACTCGTTTATTTATGGACAGATGTTGATGAAACTTAGTGTATGGCTTCATATGGTCGAAATAAATTTTTTTA
Source organism: Neoaliturus tenellus (assembly GCA_030545055.2). Lineage (NCBI taxonomy): Eukaryota > Metazoa > Arthropoda > Insecta > Hemiptera > Cicadellidae > Neoaliturus > Neoaliturus tenellus. The sequence continues at coordinate 177,904,887 of CM061532.1, forward strand.
TGCTAAAAACCTACTTTTAGTGTTCCCCATGGCAGCATACCTGCATACTCTTTCCCTATAGTTATCTTAAGGAGAATAGACATTTATTTCCCTATTTATGAGCACCTTATGAAATTTTGTTTACAGGTTAAGCTGGTCAAAATTAATATTACTAATTTGGAAATTCGCTGAGTACGCAGGTCTGCTGCGACGGGGGGTATTTTATTCTGAGAGCAATAGAAGAGAAATTGGAGATTTAATGATTTTTTACTATGGAATAGCCTCCGGATCACTTAATATAAAATAAAATAATTTAAAGTATCAGGATCTACAGGATCACATGGCAGAAATCCAGGTATTTTAAACTATTTTATTTACTTTTTTAATCGTATTTTATAAAAAAACGCAACATAAATTGTTTTATTTAATACCCACTTTTTATTTACTATGTATAGGACATTTTTAATGACCTGGGAGAAACGGATTCGCTAGATATTGAATTTTGTAGCTGTAAATAAGCAAAATACTTATTTGCCCTACGTAAAACGATACCGATAAGATACCTTATAGCTTTAATACAAAAATGTGGAATTTAATGAGTATAGAAGGGGCTATGCACAACTGTAAAAGTAACTGGAACTTCATTTATTTTTAAGGTGTTTGTTTTACACCAGCCGGTGTTATAGCATTTAAAGTTTTCTATCTTATTGGTTTCTAAATGGTGATGGCCACCACGGATACTTATCAGTTTTTACACCCGTGGAGCTTACGATTCTCTCTATAAGGGACCTGACAATTTGACGTCTTATATAGACCTCAAAACGATTGTAGTTCTCGTACTTGGAGTGTCGACGTTTAATACTCTGAAGAATGATATGACCTTTAGCCATCAACTTCTAACATGTGCCAAAGCATTTATATCTTGAAAGTGATGATAACACAATTGATTGCACACTAACCATACTAGTGAATGTTGTTACGCTTTCACGAAAAACTACTCAACCGATCATTAAACTTTGTACACATATTCTTGGAGATATCAGAAATAACATATGATAATTTTTAGTAAATAAAATATTTTGTACAAAAGATAAAAATAGGGCTTATTGTTTGTAAACAAATACAAAATCTATTTTATTATTTATTTGCTCCTAAGAAACAAACTCAATGAAAAATTTAAATTTGATTTATTCTAGCGATATCTTATGTATAGGATGAGCGTGAAATCGAATTAGCGTAGCGAACGAGCTAAACCTGACGGCCGGTGAGGGTGACGGCGAGTGAGCGTAGCGAATTAGATAAACCTGACGCGAGCGAAGCCGCGGGAAAAGCCAGAGGCCTATGTTTATTACAAAAAAAAAATGCAAAATACTCATACAAAAAGAAAAGTTATCTTGAAACTGGTCGGTAAAGGTGATCGTGTTTTAATCTTTCAACTTTCAGGTAATCCGACAATTCAATTAAAACGACAATCTAAGTAATCTGATAAATCCGAGCAGAGCAGTCAAACGTGGCTCAACAGTTACAAATCTAATTTAAATCCTTTTTAAGTAGAACCGAAGCCTCGCACTGTTGATATCAATAGAAGTTATTGGCGCGTGTGACAATATAAAAGTTTTAATTTAATTAGCAATCGCTCGGCAGTTATCGCCTTCTTCACTTGTTGTTAATTTGTTTATCGGAAATTTTATTTCATGTACAAGTTAAAATCATTACTCATTCTTAAAATGAAAGCGTTACTCTTTATTTTCAGTTTTTATCCATTTATAGAGTATATAATAATAACATTTTTAACTTCCGTATTATGCAAAATCATTACTGATTCTTAAGATGAAAGCATTAGTCTTCAGTTTCAGTTACTATTCAGTTACAGAGTTTCTAATTTAAACAATATTATCCTATGTAGGGGAAAGCAGGGTGATACCGGACGGCTGGGCAATACCGTACACCATATTTTCAGACAAGCTGAAGGATGCAGTGAGCGCTAGGACGTGCTGCTATTTAGCAGAAGAAATGCGAAACCGATAGAGACAGTCGGGGAGCGTCCATCTTGATAAACGAGTGTGTGACAAAAACTTTTATTGTTCAGTCAACTTTCCTTCTAATTTTAGTGACTTACTTAAGCTGATGTAAGTGAAACTTACTATTACTTATTGTATTCAAACTAGTGGTATTGAATAGCTCATATCTTGCGCTATTTTTAAACACCAAATACAAACCCTAAAGTGTTCTTATTTTAGATTATGGTTGGAAATGCTACGTCATGTTGTTTTGGGGCAGTACCCTACTTCTTGCATGGAGCAACGCCGTGCAGGGTGCTAGTTGTTTATTACAAATAAAAAGTGTATTACGTGGTATTTTTATTATAAGGTAAACTTGTTTTCTTTTTTTTATGAATTCAGTATTAAAAAGAAATTAAATAAAATTTTCTTTTTTTACATTATTTTTAATTTTGATATTAAAAATGTATTATGGGTATTGTTTGGATTATATTGTAAGCTTATGTTTTCTTTCTTTTCTTTTGTTAATTCAATATTAAAAAAATATTTAAATAAAATTTTCTTTTTTTACACTATTTTTAACTTGTGTACGGTATTACCCCGGCACTTGGGGCAATACCGCACAGTGTAAAGGTTTTGTAAAATGGGCTTAGCACTCAAAGTTAGTAAGAATTCCAAATATGGAATAGATAATTAGTGGCAAATCAAATTTTCTTCAAAATGAGATGTTTTCACTGAAGTTTCCAAATTAAAGATAAAAAATATTATTGCTTAAGTGCACGTTATTACCCCGCTCTCCCCTATAATTTTCAGGAAAACAGTTTTTTCTCGTTTTCTTTTTTATAATAGTTTACGTTGAAATTGTGTTTATATATATAGTTTTTTACATAATATTAATTAGTTAGGAATTATGTTTCAGTCAATTTACTTTTTATTACTTGTACTTTAAGTCATACAACCTAAATAATCTAAATAGGCTATTTGGCCTATAAAAATCTAGAAAATTTACCAATAAAACATTTAAAAAATGTATAGGCCTATATTTTTTTATTTGAAATTATTAAAAATTTTGCAATACACTAAATTTTTAGCCCGAATGGGGTACAACTCATCAGGTTTTACAACAATATCTCTATTGTAAGTTATTAACCTTTCTATCAATGTTATAAGTATAATCCTACCAAACTTTTTATACATAGCCTATTAATAGGTTAGGCATAAGTAAAAAATAACCTGTAGTTAAAGTAGTTTTTGATATATATTCATGTTTCGATAATTTATGTGTTTAAAACCATTGAAAATCTAAATTTTCTAGGAATTCTCGTTGAAAACGCCATAATGTTATCCTCATTGTTATACTAGCCAATAGTAAATAACAAATTTTATAAACATCTTCATAGTTTTATAATATTTACATTATTGTAAAATAAAGACCACTATCGATACAATGCAGCATTCGGTATAAGCGCAGCAGACATGTGGACTACACTACTCAGTAGTGGCTGATCGCCCCAACTGGATGCAGCTGCAGTGGCAGGCGGATAATGATCCAGTCTAGGCGAGATGCCGATCGCTTTCGTCCACTCCACGGTATGCCGCCGAACAACATCAATGACCTGCATCGGCAGTGTCCGATTGTCTTTATTAAGAGTCATCTTCACCTTTGGGCCGGTAGCCCATTGTTGCGCAGTCGTCAATGTTAACCATACGGCTTTTAATGCAAAACATGGTATTTTATTCCCCTGTTTCGGACGCCGTTTATCAACCGATTATCTTTAAACTTGGTAAGTGTTTAGTTGAATAATTATATTAGGTCCGTCATAGCTCAAAATTTTGAAAATTTAACAAATATTATTCTCTGTGACGTCGCAAAGTATAAATCGATTTCCCCTTAGTAATATTTGTTTCATTTTCAAAATTTTGAGGTATGAAGTGCCTAATATATTCAACTAAACACTTACCAAGTTTAAAGAACATCGGTTGAAAAACGGCCTCTGTAACAGGGGAATAAAATACCATGTTTTGCATTAAAAGCCGTATGGTTAACATTACCGACTGCTCAACAATGGGCTACTGGCCCAAAGGCGATGATGACTCTTAAATCAGTTTCTTCAAGATCATTTGCAGCCTGTGTAGAACTCGGATACAACGATTTTCATAAATTTGTGTAGTATTTTTATGAACTGTTAAAAAGAAATAGTTTTCCAATCCAAATAAGAGTTTCGATTAGTAATTTATGGTTAATATGCTGATATGTTCTAGAAGAAATTGTAATTTTACTTGGTGATATAAATGAAAATGGATATTACGGAATGGAGTCATTGTGAAGTATTTATATATTCAGATATACGGCAAATTATTAAAACTATCGAAAGCATTTAGATAAGTTATTTTATTATAAAAACATCAAAAGACAATCTTTAATCAATCTTCAATGTTCAAAGAAATCTAATCATCTGGTCATTGCCGTCAAAGTTTGTTCAGCTGACAAGACATAATTATCGAACAACACAACTTTCCTATTATATTTTAGATGAATTAAAATTTCTTATTAACAGTCTGAGGAAAAATACACACGTAAATTATTTTTCAGTTTTTTAAACATTAGATTACAAACACCTCCTTAAAAGCACACCCGCTTACTCAACACATTTATAATAACACTTTCTATTATGCCTGTTTTACTTGAAATGTTTAGCCTAATTGAAATTAATCCAGCTTACCTTAAGAATTGAATGAACCATACATTTTCCTTTATCGGTCGTACAATTAGTACAAATTAATCAAGTAAGAAATATGATTATCCAAATATATTCTGTGAACATTGTGCTTCACTAGTTGCATGGAATTAAAAGTTATATTACAGATTTTTAGGACCCTATTTACCCTACTCGTATACATTCGTTTTTATAAATTAACCGGTTAACCTAGCCTTTCTGCATTTTTATTATCCTATAACCACATTTACAGTGTAGATGTAAATTACATGGCTCAGCTGGCAACAAATCACAATCATCTGTGCCCGTTGCTGCGGTACAGGGCTTTCAATCACACAACTATACAACAGCTGACTCGACATATAGACTTCCAACACGCAACGGCATGGAGTCTTCGCAATACAACGAAGAATGATAAGACACAGACTTCATTCAAAACAGTTCTTTCTCGTATGAATAATAAGAAATCAAATAAAAACTACAGTATTATTATTCACAAAAATTAACCCACAATATTTTTAAACAAGAAAACAGAAAATATTATGGAGTGGTTAAAAAACATTCATTTCATTAATTACAAGTATGTAACGTCACATAATGTGACTAGTTTAAAGTATTATAAAATAAGTTTAGAACAAATTGCAATAGACCAAAGCTCTTGGGGGATAAAATTTCCTTTCCAGTGCACAAATGAAGTTATGAATAATTGAACTTTACTGCCATTAAGCGACTTCAAAAATCCACCCATTCGTGATGCACCTATGACGCACCTATGAATGGAAATGGAACTAAACATGGCTGTAACTGAGTTTTATTTTACCTCTGGCAGTTGTGATGGATATTCAATAATATAGTCCATTTAGTCCAAGGTCAACTGAATTAACAATGATTTTTCATGATGGAATGTTAGCCTCCAAATTACTAATGAATACGATTAATGGTGTAAATACCTGATTGATGATGAACTGTTTTTCGTATGTCTGTGTTCGTGTACGTCGTGTCGTTTGTTCTGTGTAATATGTGTCCGTTTATTTATTAAACTTTTTATGAATTTGACGACTTTCATTGAAGGGAATTCACATCTATGTTCTTTATTCAAGCCCGATGATGACTCCGACGTGAGTCAAAACCAGTTGTTGTCGCAACAGTTGGATTATCATTAATCAGGTCATTTACACCATTAATTGAATGACTTTTCGTGTATCTAATAAAAACGAGGAAAGTGTTTAAGCTCATTATTGGGTGATCTTGACCTCTTGAAGTGGAGTCCAAACACAAACCACCGGCTAGACAGACGCCCCAACACTCTTGGAAAAAAACGTTTATCCTTTTTATAAGGCGATTGTTTACTTTTGTCAAATTAAATTATTACAGTAATACATCTTTTGCGCAACTACTTACTCCAAAAAATTAAAAAGTAAAATATATATTTTAAGAAATCGTTTACGTTAAACAAAATCATTTTAACGATATTTTGGAAACCGGTTATATAATTGAAGTCCTAAGATTATTTACCAAAATACCTATGTTTATTTCTGGTGTAGTACATATTATTCCAAAGAATTCCTCTTTTTCTCATAGAAAGGACACATATAAAAAAACCATTATTTTCTTAATATCTAATAGGAATAGCCTAATGATCGGTATTCGTAATAATTTTCAATTAACTACACATAACCTAGTCAAACTTTTACAGATGTCTTAGTGGTAACAAGTTCAATTAAAATTCACTTTAAATTGAACATGTTGTGAACATTATATAAGTAATTAAAATTGTTGAGGTAAGGATTCATGGACAAAAACACCTGGTTAACAACAGTTATTTATTAAACTTTTTATGAATTTGACGACTTTCATTGAAGGGAATTCACGTCTATGTTCTTTATTCAAGCCCGATGATGACTCCGACGTGAGTCAAAACCAGGACTCAATTTAATTAATTAAATTTTATCGAAACGAATTGTACAAATAGAGATGGTATGAGGACAGGTAGACACTTACTTTGTATATTTTTATTTCTTGCTATTTAGTTTTCCTTTTAATTACATTCAGAAAAAAATAAAATTTTAAAACTTAATTATATTAGGCTGTACTTTTACACACATTGAAATGTGTACATTATAAAATCTATTTGAAGAATATCATCTAAGAAAGAATAGGCTTTCATTGTTTAAAATTGGCATTTAAGTAATTGTCGAGTATATTAAACGTACTAATACGTTTCAAGTAAGACATAAATATAAATGTAAACTTAAGATCTGGAAAATGGTGCAACGATATTTCTTGAAGCACTGAAATTATTGCTTTTAGGTCGTATGATTTACTACCTTGTTTCGCTTTAACACTTTTCTTGTTCCATAAGATAAATAATAACGAAAGTAACAATTCCCCTTTGTCTATGTAAAACGATGAACTATATTTTTTATTTTATAAGTGTTTTAATCATATCCTTGTGATAAACATTGTTTTCAGAAAAGTCAGCTTTGATCGAAACTATTTGGTCCCCTTTGGGTTCAGTAAACAGTCCAGACAATAGTAATTTTCATCACTAACACACAAGTCCCTCTTTTTGGTGCGCAATCGTGATTAGTACTTCACGATCGTTACAATCGCGCAATCGTTAGTACTTGGCAATGACGTAGTTTTCGCTCTTAATACACAAATAGTAGCAATTTTCCCTGTTTATTTTGTTTGCCGTTAGTAACAATAAACGCCAGTTAAAGCAATTATTAAAAATCTGTCTTGCGAATGACAGAATACGAAAACAAATACCCCCGTCGCAGCAGACCTGCGTACTAAGCGAATTTCCATAGGAATTTGAGATTTTGTATTTTCCCCATAAACACCATAGGAATGAGTATGTAGGTTTGCTGCTATGTGAGATTGTTAGAAAATGTTAGTTGTTAGGAAATACAATGATTAGGTAAGGTAAAAATAAAATTGTATAAAAATTCGGCACTTTTTAATTTTTCCCATAAACCCCATGGGGGTGAGTATGTAGGTTTGCTGCCATGGGATATTGTTAAAAAATGTTAGTTGTTAGGAAATATTAGGTAGGCCCCTAACTTAAATATAAAATTGTATCAATATTCGGCATTTTTTAATTTTCCCTATAAACCCAATGGGGGTGAGTATTTAGGTTTGCCGCCATATGGGTGTTGTAAGCAAATGTAGTTAAATCCTACCTAGTGAAGGTACATACCAAATTATACAAAGTTTTGTCAATGAATAAGCGAAATACAGGGTTCTATTGATTTCCCATAAGATTAACATGGTAAACCTGTTTTTAACTTTTTTTCGTTATCCGTTAAGTTAAGTTAAAAATTCAAAATACTAAATTGTTTATTTTTTTAAGCTCTTTTAAATAGTTTTAGTTAAAATTGTTGAATTTTTAAATTTGAAGTCCAAAAATGCCAAACCCCCATTTTTGACCCTTTTGAAACCCCATAAAGCCCCATTCCCATAACCCGATCATGCTGGTTCGTGAACTCATGAAAATAGACCTGGTCTTACACCTTCATACCAAATTGCATCAAAATAGGAGGTCCCCTTCAAAAGTTATCAGTACCACTGACACACACACACACACACATATATATATACAGTATATATATATATACACATATATATACATGGTACATATGTGTATATATGTACATATACATATATACACATTAAATACATATATATGAAAATGAACGAACTGTGTTTTTGGCTTCTGGGGACCTGAAAATGAAAAAGTAACATGGTCCTGTGCTTAGGTCTTACCATGGCTACTACCGTAATAGCGTATTCCCTATAGGGAAATTCGCTAAAAATATAAGTTATTAGTTATTGTAAGATATTTTATTGGTTATTGGTAATGCAATTAATTGAAACCTACTCTGGAGATAGCATCATCATTTGGATTCGTTTAAGGGCCTTTGCCCCTAAAAGCCTCTGTACCTTATATAAGGACATAATTAAATTTTTAAATATTCTATTTGTTATTTAAAATGGTTTATTAAGAAATTTACTATGAAAGGTCTTTTTTAATAATTTAAGCCCATTTTTACACTTTATTAATTAGATATAAAATGTTATTTTAATTTTGGGAATCCACCAAGAGTCCTCCTATCTTGAACCCTAAACAAACAATTCAAAACTTCTTAGGTATATAATAAAATAAATATTTTTATCTGAAAACATTCTTCATAAAAATAAAGTACAATTTTTTATTCAATCTATCATATTAATTCTAATTAAATAAAGAAGTTTATTTAATTATTTATTAAGTAGTTTAATTAATTATTAAGTAGTTTATTTATTCTACCTCACGCAGAAGGTGTTTTAATTTATCCTGATGGCATTCTAATAGACAGGTTTAAAACTTAATTTTTATGAAACTGTGGCAAAAGGCTGAGGAAGAGTCCATCTCATCTAAACAGTCGTGTTTCAAGACAAGCCAGTAAGTCAATTTAAATATATACAATGTAGCCTATGATAAATGTTTGATTTTAATTGATGTAAAAAATTATATTTACTGTTACGGTACACCCCTAGTAAATTAATATTTTATACAAATTAAAGTATACTGTTGTGGTAGAAGCATTAAACAATATTCTTAACGTCGTAATGTTTTCCATTGATGTTATTTTTGCAACATAAATAACATAGGGTAAGATAGAGGCTGCTAACATTAATTAATGAAAAATGACAGCAATTGAGAACGAACGAAATAACGCGCTGAACTGGAGAGGTTAGCTCAACAAGTTGAATGCAATTTGACAAGAGCTTGTTGATATAACAAGTACTTCAACTCGCTGTTCACATTATTTCTTTGAAGTACTTGGAACCATGTTTGTGCAGTGAATTAACAAAGAATTTCTAAGTTTATATCTACCGGATATTAATTATAATAATTCAAATACTTTAAATATTAACGTTTTATTAAAATTAATGTATACTGTCCTTTGCTTAAAAACAGTTGGAAAATTTAGAAAAATAATTTTCCAGGACAAATAATATACAAATAAATAAAGACAATTAAAAGATTTCAAAATCAAAACTAGGTGGTATTAATAGATTGTGATTTTGTTCACGGATAGGGTTAAATCCTTGAATACATGTTAGGGACAAATCTATAATGATTGTGTACCTGAACATTTTTATTTTTAATCAAACTAAATTTTATTAATAACAGTGTGTAAGTTTGTGGTTTTAAAGTATGCAGCTTGAAAACGACTCTCTAGGGTTGAAATATAGGTAAGACCTATTACACATGATCATGATTTTGGAATTCGGGAGAAATGTTTTCAAATTGGAGAAATCCTAGCTCGAAAGCATGGACAATTGTTTATTTCAATAATAATTACTTGGAGTACGATTATTCTGAGCGTATGAGGATAAACTGACTAACATGTTTTCTTTTATAAAATAAAACACATGCCAAAAATGTACTAAGATATAAATTAATTCATACACCTACTAAAATTTGCATTAGACTCTTTACTTATTTGACTAACTATTGAAAGTAGTATGAAGAAATAAATAGCCTTAAACTGGTATAAAATCGATAAGCTGTAAAAATCAATAAGCTATTTATAGGATAATTTTTTATCCAAACTTATATTCATAGTTTGTTCCTTTACCATAGTATAACAACATTTGTCAAGAACTACTGTTTGTTTACTATGTTTCATTGGTACGATATCGCACTTCAATGTTCACTTGAACCTGATATTTTAAACCTAAAAGGTTGAACTAAACTAATATTTGCATGGGATACGTTTGAATGTTGTTACACACCGTCAATATGTGTTTTGATTTTACATTTCAATGAAACAGGAATTTTCAACTTTACTTCCAGGGAAGAAAAGAGAAAATGTTGATTGTATTGGATCGTTGACTGAAGTAGGAAACTCGCGTTACCTTTTAATACAATTCCCACTGATATCTGTTGTTCCCTGAACTCAATAATTTAGTTTGGGAGTGACTTAGCTTTGACTCCGTTCTTCTTCTAACATAAACTCAATTAATCTTTTATTGTTATTTAAAATAATTTGAAAGACTACCTGCTACCCGGTATGCTTTGCAATGTCAGCCTGAGGACTTTTTTGCCCTTCAGGCGAGCTCGTTTGCTACGCTTACTCGCCGTCAGGTTCTGCGCGTTCGATGCGCTCACTTCCAGCAGGTCTAGAATGTTGAATGCAATTTGACCAGAGCCTGTTGACATAACAAGAACTTCTACTCCATGAGTACTTTAGTACTCTTATGTCTTATTACCAATATTCCCTCAATAATTTAAATAAGAACTTCCCTAAATAGTTTAAATGAGAACAGATATAGAATCAATTAAAAAGAATATTATTTTGCTCTATGTTGTGTTCATAAACAACTCAGATCAAACAAAAACTCCAAAAAATCCTGATATGGGTTGGGTACGTTTATGATGATCCTGGGGCTAAGTCCTGAGGACTATTAAAAAACTAATGGATTACAAGCCTTCTCCATGAATTTTCATACATATACCGAGTTTCATGGTAAACGATCCTGTGGTTTTCGAGTCCATCGATTACAAATATATAAATAACAAAACAAACATCCTCTTTTATATAGATAGGACCAATTTAAACTAGTTAGTTCAAATGCAATATTAGTGTTGTCTAATTGTAATATTGTACAGGAGTTTTTGTGTTTATTGTCCAAACGAAGAACAAAAGCAATATTTTTAAACTTCAGTATGAAAACCAGATGATAGTAATTTTACCTATAACCCACTTTCCTAACCTAAATTCATCCATAATTTTTTATGGAAAAAACGGCTTTTACGGAATAGTCCAGACAATCAATTATATGCAAATGTGTTACTATCATATTCGTCTCTCTTGTAACTCTTCCTTTTGCGGGATAAATTTCCCGATAGAATTTCCCGACACTAATCAATCAAAACTTGGGTTGGTGGGAGTGAGTAAGATAAATCCTTTGCGATGTTATATACAAATTGTAATGTTTACATATTATAAGCAATATTCATGTATATTAAACAAGTTTCTCGATTCCTAAATGAGGTTTGCATATCGTAACGAAGGTTTGCGATAAGGTTTGTAGAGATTTTATTAAAAAATCAGTTTAGGTTCATGGTAACATTCACCACCTAAACTGACATTTGTACATCAGATCTTTCATAAAAATAAGTTCAGGCCCTAAATCGTTTGAACAGTCACAGATAATCCTGACATAATGGCAAATATTTTTAAGCCCTCTTCGAGGTGTATAAATTTATTAAAGTGTCAAAACTACAGTTTGCTAAAATAGAAATTTTTTTTTTAAATAAATTTTCTTGTAAGATATCGAAATTATTTTCAATTTATTGTAAGTCTATCATCATATTTTACCTGAAATAAGGAATAAGCCTCTATCATGAACATTTTAATAGCTTGGTGTATACGCACCCAGACTAATCATAGGCCTAATTGAGTCAATTTAGTGATGCAATTAATTTTGGCTTATATGTTTTCTGCGAAGGGCTTATGCAATTCTATGTAGCAGTTTAATTTAACAGTTAACAATTTAGGTTGCTATTTCGGTCTAAAATACTTGGTCACTATTTCTAACTGTGAATCATTGTAGGTTGCTGTTAGTATCATATGCTATTCATTTTTACATTACGGGAGGCATAAAAACCAAGAATACATAGGTAGTGAGTGATACATTTATATTCATGTTACTAATTTTAATTTGATACATCTGATATTGCCGAATATAGAGTTTAGCTAATTCTATTTGGTCTGTCTTAATCCACTTGCTTATAAGCTTAGTTGTTAACATTACGATATAGTATATTTTGTGACTAGTCCGGAAAGTGGTTGTTATCGGTGCAGGATCGAGTACGAGGCAAAGCCAAGTACTTGAATTCGATCGAGCACCGGTATACCACTTTCGGACGAGTTGCGAACAGTAGGCCTACTTTTCATCATACCTCCATTAATAAATATACAGTTTGGATAAAAGTGAATAAAGTTTGACCTTTATTCCGAATCTTACGTTGTTATTGTTTATCTTGTATCTGAACTGATTTCAGCTGTTCAGTAGTCTATTAATAAAAACTAGAGATCGCCTCCTGATCGAAATTCGATCAAAATTTCAGTTGATCTGGACCCAAAAAGTTTAAAATCATTTTATAACTAAAACATCTGTTCTTCCTATTTTTTCTAGCAGTTTTTTTACAACAGCTGTCTAATGATTCATTAAGTTCTCCCTTCTCCATAAGATTAACATTGGAACTTTAAAAGCCTGTGGGGTGTATCCCTCGAGTCCGATGTGAATTAGAATGTGATTCTGCTCATCTACAGGACTATACCTTTCTAACGGTATGCGCGGATTTATCCTACGATGCACACGAGCTGAGAAAAAAGGAGGAAATGAAAATGCTTGCTTATATATAGATGCGTATATAGATTTACGTCGACAAATATCATTAGAGGTTTGTTATTGTTTTATATGTTTCAACAAGCAAACAATCAGATGTTTGATAATTATAATGGAATAAGTAACTGTAAAGTAGAATAATAGCAGCGCTCTTGATCTTGGACGTTTTTTCCGGCCTAGTCCAGAAAACTATTTTTTACAAGTACGTTTATCCAACCCATCGGAAATCAACTAGTTTCGATCACAGCTGACTGCTCCGAAATAGTATATTTCACCACTAGTCCGGAAAGTGACCCATTTCTGGGCGAGATAGTGTTTTACGCGCGAGGCGAAGCCGAGCGTGGAAAACACTATCGAGCCTGAAAATGGGCTTTCCGGACGAGTTGTGAACGATACTTTTCATCACGACGCAATTATTAATAAATGTGGAAGTTTTAAAGGAGGATTATTTTTGTAAATTCTTCGCCATTGGACAAAGTAAACAAAGCTGGAATTCAAAATTTAATTTGTTTTAAACCCAGCTGATTGTTGCTGTACGGAAAAGTTTGTTTACCTTGGACGGAAAGTAATGTTTACAAACATTACTTTCCGTACAGGTCAGTAAAATCAGCTGACGGTGACAGTTTGGGAAATGACTACTTTCCAAGGTCTCAGCTGTACGGCAAGTTGTCACTTTCGTATACGGAGTGATGAAAAAGTATATTTCACCTCTAGTCCGAAAAGTGACCCAGCTTGGCTTCGCCTCGCGCGTAAAACACTATCGAGCCCTGACGGCTTTCCGGACGAGTTGTGAAAGATACTTTTCATAATGATGCAATTTATAAAAAATATGGAAGTTTTAGAGGAGAATTGTTGCTAATTTTTTCGTCAGTAGACAAAGTTAACATAGCAAAAATCCAAAATTTAATTTGTTTTGAAGTCGTCAGATGATTGAAAATGGGAACTAGAGGTGTTGCTTTATGGGAAAAGTTTGTTGATGTACGGTTAAAAATTGTTTTCCTTGGACCGAAATTAATGTTTATGTACGGAAAAAAACAGCTGACGGTGACTAGTTTTATCTGTTAGGAAATTTACCACTTTCGAAGGCCTCAGCGGTATTAAAAGTAGCTATTTTTGAGTTCAGAGTGATGAAAACAACGTTTATCGAAAGGGTATGATGAAAATTGTTTATGATAATTACATGATTAACTATGTGCCTTAAGAAAATATCAATCAATTGTATTTTAATTATATCGTGGGGAATTTTACAATTTGATAAAAATAAAATGATAACAACTAATTTGAGATTAATTCTATTTGATTGACATCGCCTACATCAGGGACAGCGAGAATTTTAGTTGTCCGAAGTCATGCTAGCATTCAAATACAAACTCAAAGTTAAAACAAAACTAAATTTAATTTTGATAGTTATACAAATTAGGTAGGTTACGACTGGGACGGTGGCGACGTCCTGTAATCCAGCTACTTGGAGGTCACGAATTGTGGATAGTTATAAGCGATGGCTTGTGGATGCGATATTCTCTGGTGAGGATTAACGTCCGCACTAGTGAATACTAGTTCATCCATAAAGATCATCCTCATAATTAGACCAATTCGTATATGTGAGGTCAAATTGTGGTTCGGATCCCACGTTAAACTGTAGCATTGGCTGTTGGGCTATTAATTAACAGTTCTGTCTCAGGAGAACGTCGGCCTTAGTCAGTAACAAGACTACAAGATCGCGCCACAATCATCCTACACTCATCTCTTATTCATATTCAGGTTAAAATACCCAGTATGTGAGGTCCCTGCATCAAGATAGTGATATAGTGATTAGTTCGCTCTGTAATTTGCAGTGTGACTACCGGTACGTAAAGCTTGTTTGCATATTATTCAGAATAAATATTGTCTTATTGGCTAAAATACGTCATAGCGTGAGGCTCGGGTGACGAAATTCCCATTTTAAGTTAAACATAGTATAGTTCGGCTTTAGTTAGATCCATTTGGTATACTTTCCAGAGAGACAAGTAATGTAATGAAGCGTGGAACAGTTGCAAACAAACAGTTGCTCATTCACCAATATGCGGTTCAAGGTCACATCTGCAACAGGTGTTAACAAATAGGGGAAACTCTTTTTGAAATTAACTATGGCGAAGTTAATCTTACTTTGAGCTCTGTTGTTTATCTTGATTACACGCGTTTTATACACAACAAGTTGTTTATTTTTGTTTTTTAGATTTATTTACCTATTGGGAAAATGTTAGAGAAATCCGGAGGGCTTCCCGGATTATTGAACAGTTAAAGGTATACATTAAACATATACGAACTTCACTGAAAGTGATACAGTGTTCTAAGGATATAAAAATCAATACTGCTCAACTGGCACTACCCTTTAGTTTGCGTGGACAGCTTCTCTTAAACGCACATTTGTACCTAATTCTAAAATTTATTGAGTTTATGTTTTGAGTATCTATATTAAATACTGTACCAATTGAGCTGAAAATTTTCACAACTATAGTTTGGGAGGATGATAGACCTACCACCGTTTTTCTGTTTTTCAATTCTTCAGGACCCTGCCCCAGTGGTCTTGCGAGTTCCACTATAAATCAGATGATTACATAAACATTCGTGTTTAGCTCAAATTCAAACCTCAAGGACCTGTTTCAAAAAACTTTCAGGACCTGCATTAAGATAATTTTTTGAAACGCCGACGCACTCACTTAAGTACATGTGACTTCCCTTTATTTATTGGTTTAATAAGTGTGTCTCATAATGTCTCACAAGTGTAAAATGATTTACAGGAGATTTGACTGTTTTACAAATGAATTCTTCAGTTTAGTTTTAATGTGATTGTTTCATGGAGATTACAGGCCATATAAATTGGATAAATCTTTATCAAGGTTTAGATTTGTTTTTTAAATATATGAAAAAAATCTTTTACAAGTATCATCTAATTCGATTTAATGTGGATTTTAATGTCAAGGACAATGTGTAACATGGGATATTGCTATTTACGTCTACTTATTAGTGGATCCAAACTTTCGTAAATTTCTTGTTACTATAAAAGTGCAACAAAACCATTCAATTGACTCACTCCTTATCTAACTGTAAAAAGAACATCCCCTAATCGTCCGGTTAGTGGCAGGTTTCTTCCTGCATGTTCTTCAAGACAAGACACTATCCAAACTGACACAAAACTAACAATTGAGTACCGCACTAGAACCATACCAAAAAGCCAGGATATAAAAATCAATACTGCTCAAGTGCTCAACCAACACGGCCCTTTACTCAGAAACACAATCAGAAATACATCAGAAACACAAGGGCGAGTATGTAAAACGCAATACTTTTTTAGCCAACCACGAATTCGGCTGGAGTTAGTATGGTGAATCATATACTTCTCCTTGTGGGATGTACTAACAATTTTGTTTACAGTATTTTTTGCTCTAAAGCTGGTCAGCTTTAGAGCAAAAAAATACTGCTAACAAAATTGTTAGTACCTCCCACAAGGAGAAGTATATGATTCACCCAAGCCTTGATAGAAAGATGAATCAAAATTTAATTTAAACATGCCAAATAAATATTTATTTAGAAAGAAATGTCCTTGAAAATTTGCGGAGTTTGCTGGTCAGCTACTATGGAGGTGTCCGTAATATAAAGTTAAGAATTTTTGGTAAAAAATAATTTTCCTTTTATATTTCCTTTATATATTTGTAAAAAAAGTTTTTAAGTGATCTTCAAACATGATATTTTTGTTTCATGACTATATTCAGATTTTATCAGGAATGACCAGATCATTCCTGGAATGAACATTTAGTCTCCCTGCAATAAAACACATATTTCCCTCAATGTCGCAAGGGAATCAATATAATTAAACATTCTTACAATATATCTATATATTTAAAACACAAAGTTAAAAAAGCTTTGGACACTTCGTCTGTGACTTCTACTGGACCGATTTACATGCGGGTTGTACCAAAATAAACGTTTTCGGTTCTATATTAGCAGGTTTTATTTGTATTTCAAAAATATTTACGTTAAATCTGTCAAAAATGAAAAATAAACTTTTCTTATGGAGATTTAACATGGGGAAAAAAGCCAACATTTTCAATCCTTTGGACAGTTCGTCTGAGACTTCTACTGGACCGATTTACATGCGGGTTGTACCAAAATAAACGTTTTCGGTTCTATATTAGCAGGTTTTATTCGTATTTCAAAAATATTTACGTTAAATAGGTCAAAAATTAAAAATAAACTTTTCTTATGGAGATTTAACATGGGTGAAAAAAGCCAACATTTCCAATCCTTTGGACAGTTCGTCTGAAACTTCCACTGGAACAATTTACACGCAGTTTGTACCAAATAAAACGTAAACCTTTGTATATTAGCAGATTTTATTTACTTTAACGTTATATTACTTCCTTAAATTAAAAATATCGACATTTTCAAACCTTTACAATTTATTTATTTTACACGCTTGCAATCCGCTGATTGTAAACACACGAGGTATTTAGTCTAAATACAGTGGATGAGCAAAAGCTTATGAAGGATTTGGTTTATTATGGCCAGTACCTAAAAACTATTACAATTATTATGATGTATTGTCATTTATGAAAAGAAAGTTGTTTAATCATATAATTAACGTTATCTTACTCCCTTAAATTAAAAATGTCGACATTTTCAAACCCTAACAATTTATTTATTTTACACGATTTCAATCAGCTGATTGTAAACACACGAGGTATTTTGTCTAAATACAGAGTGGATGAACAAAAGTTCATGAAGGATTTGGTTTATTATGGTCAGTACCTAAAATCGTTTACAATTATTATGATGTATTATCCTTTAAATGGAAAGGAAGTTGCTTAATTATGTAAAATAGCTGATTGCTTTAAAATTAAGACTAAATTGTACAGGTTTAGTTTAAATAAATTGCTCACATTTGTATTAAAAGAAACGGACGTATCGGAAATTCTTTGTGCAATCAATTTGTCGCTTGCAACGTTGTAATGCTTTACATTTACTTTGCTAAACTACAGTATTTGTGGCGCAGTCGGTAGCGTGACATACTCCAACCCAGACGGTCCGGGTTCCAGGCCGATCTTCACAAATATACTTTTTGTAATGTGTCCAATAACGGCGTCACTAATAAATGTTTTACTGATGGTACCGATATTTATTTTAAGCAAAATAGATACATTAAAATATTTTTAGGCCTGTTCAAACTCTCAAAAAACTTATTTATTAAACTAACAAGTTTACAAATTGATAGTTTAGGCTTGCTTATTTTTTGATGTTTTTAACTAATATAACGCTTCGATTAGGCTACTAAGGTTTAGGCCTAAGTAAACAAGCGATTTTTTTATGTTTATAAAATACTAAAGAGTGTCTGTGTTACATAGTAAGGGTGCAGCATTATTGTTTTTAATGAATATGCCTATAGGCCTACTTTGACAGACACTCCAACTAAAATTATGTAATTTTCTGTGAAATAAATTTGTATTATTTAAATTTGGATAGTTACTTATTGAAACTTGCACACTACAGCATAAATGTTGCGATATGAAAGTGGTTATAAATGGTCTCTCTACGTTCTATCCTACCCTACTACACCAATATTTATTAAGCCAACCATCATAAGTTACAACACTCTAGGCCTTTCCTAATTCTTGAAAAAAAAAAAAAAAACTGTTAAGAACAATTTATCCAATAGGCCTACAAGTGGATATTGGTCTACTTATTTCTGATGTTGTTGAACCTAATAGAACTGTTTCGTTAGGCTAATTAGGTTTGCGCCTACCTAAACAATCAAATTGACATGTTTATAAAATACTAAAGAGTAGGGCCTATAAGTACAAGAATGCAACGTTATTGGTTTTACGGAATAGGCCTACTTTTCCAACGCTCCAACTAAAATCGTAGTATTTTCTGTAAAATATATTATTGTTCTTGGTATGGCAGTTCAAAGAAGTACATTTTATAGACTACCTTACATGTTTTTACTATTATAGCGTTTCATTTACCACTAATGGAGCTATATCCGTCGAGTATCGACGGGCAACAACTAGTTTTAGTTTTAGTTTATTATAATATTTTCTATAATTGAAATTTTGAGCTCGCAACAACACGCGACGGGTCAGCTAAGGTGAACATCATAATTTTAGTCTTTCTCGAATAGACAGTGGCTAAACAAATAAGCTTATATCGAATTTTTGATAAGTGAATAATCTTGACAGTCTTCATATGTGAATTACAAAATAAAAAATAAATAAAAAAAATTAAAATTGCTAGTTTTTTATTTTGGAATTTATTTCGATTTCTTGTATTTTTTCAAAATGCAATCAAAGTAGTAAGCAGTGTTATAAGTAAACCAATAAATGCTTTAAAGTTCTGAGTTTTTCTAAAAATATTAATTATTACTGATTTTCAATTATGTAGAAGAAACACAATAAAATTCATACAGTCACTGATTGTCCAGATGTAAATAAGCAAGCAGTTTTTTAGGTTTAAGATTTACTTTAAGTTATCCAGGTTTAGCTATAACCCATTAAACAATATATATATATATATAATATAGTATATATATACTATAATGACCAGCAAGTTAAAACATTTGCTCTTCAATATTGGCAACAAAACAGTAAACTATACAAAATTCATCAAAAATCTATTCAACCGATGTTATCTCATTTCCCTCAACAATAAAAGTAGACCAGCTTTAAAGGAACATCCTACAAGCTATATATTTCTTGTAGTACCGATATATCTAATGTGAGTCTTGCTCGATGTACTAAAGTTCATTTCATGACCATCGATGTTGTAAGTTAGGACGATATATTGACCAACTATTCGTATTAACTAAAATATAACACTAAATATAACTAAGTATAACTAAAATATAACACTTCCTCATAAAAAAAACGATCTAAATTCGAAGGATGAAAAATAAATGAACTATCACAAAATAGGTTACTATTGATAATTAATGGCTGATCATTTCGCAAAGCACATGGCAAAGCTAGCCATCCAAGTAAATACTTTATAAATACTATTAATATTAGAAGCACACTGCTATTGCGTTGTTAAGAAAATAAATAAATTTATGTATAAAAACGCACAATATGATTTCATCAGTATAATTTGTATTATATATAATGACAAAGAATTATTTATTAAAGTATATCTTACATGTAATCAAAAGACACACTAATGAGACATGAGTTACGTAGAAGTTTTCAAAAGGAATACCTTTTAGTTCTGAACTGTAGACGTTGAGTAAAGTAATATCGAATTATATGGCTTTGTGTCATATTTCGTTATTTAGGTGTAATTAATTCATACGGTTTGTTTATGTTTTATAATTGCCCAGCTCAAGGAACATCGAACTTTTGAATAATGAAACCTCACAAGTTGCAAAGCAGGAAACATGAGCGCAGTAGAATTAGGATTAAAATCAAATTAATTACAAGCATAATAAACGGTATTAGATAACTGACACAAACTTTCTTCCAGAAATGAATGGAAAATTGTACTTAACGATGTCTTTATCGCTCAGGATTTGGTGTGATGCGGCAATTGCATTGTGACTTTTTGCAACGCACCGTAGTGTGTTTACCACTAAACCTAACATTTAGTTTCCTTCACAAGCATTTGACGTAGAGTAATAGTCTGGAATACTGGATAGTTTATTTATGTATTTTAACTTGACTTAATGGCAACAAAGTAAAAATAGTTTGAAGTTAAATATTTTTAATACCAAAATTTATTGTGTAAGCATTTTAAGATCTATAAATTTTAAAAACAAATTTTCTTGGAATTATGATTGGTAACGTTTTATTTGGCTCTAAAGTTTTTATAAACCACAAAATATTGATCAAACTCGTTAAACAGTTTTTACAAAGATAAAATTTCTTTACGTTTTATTTTTTTTATTTTTTATTTATTTATTTATATTTTTTTTTAGAAAACTACATAACACCAGTTTTAGAAAATTAAGTTTAATTTAATTTTTGATTCCTACAATACCTTAAATTATTTTTCGCTTTAAATTTAAGAAGACATTTGTATCAGATCCAAGACTTAAAAATTAATTTAAAAAGGATTTTACAAATTTAAATTTTCTTGACGACTTTTATTAATTTCTGGTATTGGTTGTGCTAAGGTAAATTTTATCAGCGTATGTCCTGCTGTAAGTGCACACAGTGTATTTACTATTGTTTCAGTGAACCGCTAAGCTCATGAATTGCCTGGATAAATTACAGCCATCATTACAACAACATTTATAGAGACTTTAAGTAATTCCGTACCTTGGATTTTGAGCAGGATTTGTTTTTTAATGTTGAACAGTGAAAAGAAGGCCAAAAGATGGAAAGCTCTAAGGAGTATGTTTCACACGTATTACATGATAGGCCCCTACACAAAAAAAAATCAGATTACAGTTCAATATGAATTTACCTATAGATATTAAATAAGGATTATGTGAACAATAAAAATAGTGGAGTTGTTGTATTACATTAAATGATTAAAAGCAAAAGATTTTGAAAAGTCTTAAACTTAATATCATAATTATTCAATAAGATGTTTCTAATCAAGTATTTGACTAAATAATAATTTATTTCCTGATAAAACGTCCTTAGATACCTTCCATCAACCATAATTTCGTTTCCTCAAGACATCTATGATACCTTGGATTTGTTAGTTACACGATAATCAGGTTGTGATCTATAAATCAATTCACTGACGTTGTAAACAGTCATTTGTAAAACAAAGAATCCAGACATAAATACCTAACGAGCACATACTTGAAAAATACACATTAAAATAAAAACAAAACTTTAATGTAACAATAGTAAAACTTTGCGGAGTTTGCTTATGGAAGATTATTTAGTTAGTTCTCGATATAACTAAATAAAATTTAAAATACTGCACATAAAGTATGCTATATTCACACTTCATACATAATAGGCCTATGGTATACAAAGTTCTATTAATACCATAGTAGTGGGGTTTTGCCGGTTCTGGCGCAGGTCAAGGCCAAGCGGTTCGAACCGGCAGTTGTGGTTGACAGTGATGGGTGTGTTTTGTAAGTGGGTCAAGGCCATCCGGAGGGAGTTTTAAAAAAGTGGGAGCCGCAGGGGCTCAGTCGGGGCGGGGATTCGGGACGGGTCGGATCGGAGCGGCGGGCCGAGGGAGGGGTTGTTTTTTATTTTTTCTTTTTATTTATTTTAATCGAATCCCATCAGTGATCGTAGAATAGCCTCCACGTCGTTTGCAGCAGTAGTGGTCACCGCATCGCTCTGTACCGGGCGGGAGCCGGCGTTCGTTGTAGGCGTGGCGGAACCGTCTGTCGGACGTGCAGTAGTATCCGTAGTGGAAGTCACGTCAGGGGACTGCACCGGTGAACCCTGTTGTGTGTCCATGCTTGCAAGAGAGAGTGAGAGAGAGAGAGACGAGAGGTCTTAGGTGTTTACCGTGTGAGGCGATAGAGCGCAATGAGACACGAGTCGGAGGATGTCCGATGATATAGACCCGGTAAGACGGTGAAGAAGAAGAATTGGACGGGGCCGTCAATAGGCGTGACAAGAGGGAAATGTTGGTACTTCACCATGTCAGTCAAGACTGTCTGTAGAATAGTATCAATAGTGCAAGCGTTGTCAAGTTGAGGTGGTGTAAAATACAACGGGTGAAACCTGAACCGTTTTTTAAGTCTAGCCACCGTACTACGCGGTTTTGAAACTGCAGGTGTAGAATGCCGTTGTAAAATGTGTTTTGTGCGTAAAAGTTTCAGCTGTAAAGTGTGGGAAGCCATGATTTTACATGTGCACCGCTTCATAACAAGCCGGTAAATGGTCAGCGGCCGCGATTGTGTCTGAATATATAGACACTA
The DNA here is from genome assembly GCA_030545055.2 of Neoaliturus tenellus. Taxonomy (NCBI): domain Eukaryota; kingdom Metazoa; phylum Arthropoda; class Insecta; order Hemiptera; family Cicadellidae; genus Neoaliturus; species Neoaliturus tenellus. Next base: position 177,927,857 of record CM061532.1, read on the forward strand.
ATTAGCATATTAAGCGGAAACACATTTTAGAGTAACAAGCGTTAGTTATAAAAGCGCCAGAGACTTACGGATAGTACCTCACCCGACCGATGCCGCCACCGAAATGGCACGCGCGCGGCGGCAACCCCCCTTTTTATGCGATCGATGAGTCACGTGGGACGCCCCTCCAACCCCCTCCCCGAGAAAACCGCATAAAAGAGCGAGGTTTGCGAGAGCTCGGTTATTTGTCAGTCGGCTGCGGCTACGGTCACAAGAGTAGGAGGAAGAGACGGATAGTTTTAAGAAAAGTACTAGTAATAGCGGAAGTTAATTAATTAATTATTCAGTTGTAGGATTGCAAGTATCGCTCTGTGGACAATCAAGTGGGGCGACTACAATTGTGATTGAACAGGTAACTATTGTGGTATAGCAATAATTGTAATATTAAACGGTTGTAAAGCGTATAAGCTGCAAGTGTGCAAGAAATGCCCCGTGCACAATCAGGTAAGATTACAATAGTCAATTGTACAGGTGAATCGTATGTTGTAGTGATAACTATAATAGTAGCCGGTTGTAAAGTGTATAACCTGCAGGTGTGCAAGAAATATCTCGTGTAATGTAGCAATAAGTATAATAATAGCAGACGTGCAGGAAAGATTGCGTGCACTGCTGCACGGTCAAATCCTGTAGTGTAGCACTAACTACATTATTATGACCGAGAAGTAGCGGTTAGAGTTTAAGTGTTGTTAAAGTAAGAGAGTAATTTGCATAGTAAGGAGGAAACAGGTGTGTAAGAATGGAACCCGCAATTAATCAGCGCGAGTTTCCTGCACACGATGGTAATTAGCATATGTAGTTTAAACAAAAATTGAAACTCGACGCGAAAATAAAATTGAGATCTATAAAATGACTGGTGTAAAAATAATTAAAATGTTAAGTGTTAAAAAAAAAATAAATAGTGTGTTATAATAATATGTGCTATGAATTTACGGATTGGTTGTTTACCGCTGGGGTGTCAGCCCCCTATATGGGAGGCGCGCGAGCTTCCCTTCGTTTATATGCACGCGGATGGTTAGTCATGCATGACCCCCCCCCCCTCTGACCGGAACCGGAACCCCCCCCCCTCTGACCGGAACCGGAACCCCCCCCCCTCTGACCGGAACCGGAACCCCCCCCCCCCCCCGATGTTACAACATCTTAGGTATTGCGTGTAAGAAGTACCAACCAGGCCAAGGATTATGCGCATTGGTAATGCTTTTCCAAACAATAGTCTATTGTATGTTAAAAACAACCTGCGTGTACCGCCGTCCTATTTCCGTTGGAACTATAATTAAGCGGCGGAAGAGGGTGGATAACAATCGACGATAATTATGCTGTCACGCGACGGGGAAAGCTGCGGATGTACTTGTCGGCGGATGTAATTTGATGCTATCTAATGCAAATTGAGAGGTACAAGGGTCCTACTTGTCAGCGGATGTAATTTGATGCTATCTAATGCAAATTGAGAGATACAAGGCTCCACCTGCGTTTTGGCCGACCCACATGTAACAAAGCATATCCGTTTGGAATTTTCCATTGACGTTGCTGGAAGGTTCCATACCCCCTTAAACCCCTACCGCGCCCCCACCACTCTGGGAACCGAGAACCACCCCGACGACTATTGCCGCGGCAGTTGGGCTCGGAACTCCGGACGCGGCGCTCCGACCCAACTCAGAGGGCAACTCAAATGTATAAGCGGCCGATATATATTTGAGTTACTCTTGTTGTTAGACTATTACTATTTAATATTTGTTGTGTGTGTGTGTGTGTGTGTGTGTGTCTATGGTTTTTATGCAAAGTGTTATTTGGTTTTAGTCTTAAGATGTGTTAGTTGTAAGGTTTAACTTGCGCATTGCGATGTTAACATTAAGGTGTGTTATGGTAATATTTATGTTTAAGAAATGTGTTTTTAATTTTAAGTATTGGGTTATGGTGTGTGTGTGTGTGTCTATGTCTGTGTTCATCTATGTACTAATAATTTTTTATATTCCACAGCTAGCTGTTAGGATGGGTAGATTAAATTAAAATGTAAATGTAAATTAAAGAAGTTTGATTGAACTTCATTAAATATGGGTGGGACATATTTTTATTGTTTTTGATTTTTGTTTTTAATTTTGGTCAGGCAAAAATATGATTGGGTGGGTTTAGATTAAGGGTGGGAGGTTAGAGTTGCGTCTTGCATTACCTGTTCCAGAGTCCCCATTGTAAAATTGGAATGGTCAAGTCCAGTGCCCAGGCCCGAGGCTGGCCGCCCGTATCACAGACTACCAAACTGGATCGCCACGTGCGTGCGGGCCAAAAATTGGGATCCCTAGCAAGACGTAACTTTTTGGGTTGGGATTGGGAGTGTTTGAGGAACACAGGGTGGTGGAGACGGTTCTGGCCGCCTCCATCACCTTGGATCATTATTATTTTTTGGTGACCTTGACCTAAATTTACTCATGCATAACCCCCCCCCCTTAACCGGAACCGGAACCCCCCCCCCCCCCCGAGGTCACTTTCACTTGTTGCGTGTGCTGTGTGATTATTTAAGCGAGGCCGACTAACGGGTCTGTTTATTCTGATTCCAGCCGCCAACGCTGCCGCATCAGAGCTATGTCGTCTACTTCCAGTACCACTTCCAACACTACCAGCACCACTACCACTTCACCACCTGTTGCACCGACGAAGAGACTCCGTTTGAAGAATGTGCCGGAGCACATGCTGCAGCAGATGGAGACACCACCTTCCACATCTAGAAGTCCAGCTCCGGCCAACATTCTTCTGCAAGCGATGACAGTTCTTGGGAGCATCTTCTCCCCACCTCCGTCACCAATCCATGAGGAGCAGCCGTCAGTAGATGGATCTGCAGTAATGGCAGCACCACCGCAGAAGAAAGTGACGGATGTGGCAAGAACTGTTGAGCCTCTTCGTCCTGATACACCTTCACTTCTCAATTTTATTCGTCCTTATATTTCCTTGCCACCACTAATCACCCCTATTTCTGAATCTACCCCTCCTCGTCCTATCATTCCTGTTTTAGAGCGAAAAAAGAAGCTTTTCAAAATTGCTCCTTCAGAGCGTTATCAATTATTAATGAAAGAGCGACGCAGGGCATTTAAAAATCCGCGTAAATGTCCTGAAGTGCTCTGTAAGGGTCTTAAAAAAGGATCAGTTTGTGGTAAGAAATGTGTTTTAAACGAAAAGTATTGCCGTTTACATGTCGTGAAACACATTTCTGCGCCACAACTGACTGTGGTCTCCCACAAGTCTTACCCTCCCACCAGGTTGAAGAGATTGAAGGAAGGTTTGAGGTACTTTTTTGTAAGTAGAACGGATAAGAGCAATAGAATTGTAATAGGGTGTAACGGCTATAAGTGGGTAATAAAGCTCTCCGTACCTCTAAGAACCAAAAAAGCGATCAATACACTTGATGCGAAAGACTTTCTCTTCAAAGGTGAGGATGGTTGGACTAGGTGGGGGCGAAGTAATTATTAGAAAATCTTAGCTTTTTTCCAAATTCCAAATTGTTGGCAAAAAATAATGGGAGAGAAACCAGCGCTATGATAAGTGCGCTGCGTTTCTCTCCCATTATTTTTTGGCCGCTCTAAGTCCCGTGACCTACTTTCATATGACCTTGACATTGACGGACCCCCCCCCTTCCCGACCGGAACCGGAAGCCCCCCCCCAATTAAATTCATTGATTTGCCTATATAAGAGTGTGGTGGTTTGTGTTGGGGCCCATTCCTTGCTAATAATAGTTAGAGTGAACATGTCTCCCCGAGATGTTCCGATATTTCATAATAAATGTACAAAGATTGAAGAAGTATTGGAGGTGGACGAAGAAAACGACGAAGAAAACAATGAAGAAATTGAAGTGCCTTTGTTAAGTGAAAATGTTGTAACAAGAATATTTGTGGATATTAATTCTCCAATGGATATTATAGGAAGGTTTGTAATTGAAGCTATGACATGGATAGAAAATGGAAGATTAGTAAACATAGCATCTCCAATTTTAGTTGATGATAGACCCAACTTTGGTGTATATTGGCGTAACATTGATCTGTTATGGCTATGGGCGGAGGCATATGTGGAGTATTTGCAATTAGAAGAAAATATAGGCTTTAATCATTACTTTTCGGCTTTGGTTTTAAACTACTAATTTTAACATCCCACTAAAAAAATCCCCCCCCCCCAAAAACTTTATTGTACAGTGTTGCTGAACGTTATAAAAGCACGTATGACATGTGTTTGCTCATTATTTGACTTGTTGTTACATGTTAAACATGTATAAGAGACTGGATTCGTTTTTTGCTAAGCACACAGAAGTTTGGCCACTATTGTATAGGTTATTTATGAAGATTGAACAAACCATTATGAGGGATATGGGCATGGGGGTTAGTGTGTTTGTATACCATCGAGGTGCGTATGAAGTACTGTGTTCATGCCAAGTAAGGATTGAAGTTTTAGAAATACTGTTTCCTTGGATGCTGCACGTACGTAATCTTGTAGAAGGCATGAAGATAGAGGTAGAAGTAGTTGCAATGCAATACAGGCTGTCTGCGGAAGAGTAATTAGAGCAAGGCAAGTTAAAAACTTTTATTTTTATAATTGACCCCCCCCCTTCCTTCCAGTTTCCTATATAAGCGAGGGTTCGACACAATCCTGTTCATTTTTCGTGTAACTGTTACTGGAGCCACAGGTTTTTTTTTTTTTAAACCATGTCTCCGAGAGATACCACTTTTATTTACATTACTGAAATTGTTATAGACCGTGAGATGGCAGAAGACGAAGAACTAGAGCAAGAAGTAAATATTACGGTTGGACAGTTTTTAGAAGAAATAGTTGGAGAATTCTTAAATTTAAATCAACAAATGAACAATGATAATGGACCCGCTTCAAATTCTAATGTATCCTTTATGCACCAACCGGAAGAATTAACAGAATCTGAAGGTGAAGAAGAACAGCAGTCACAACTCTGGAATGCCGCTGCCCATGTTATTCATACTCCGCAACATGAGGAAACAAATTCAGAATAAAAATGGTAGGGGGAAAGATGCGGTAGTAGGGTATTTAAACGGTAGACTGGCATGAGTAAAAATCATTTGATAATGGATGAGCGAGCGAGAATGTACAAAGTGTTTTGTGAAGAGTGCGATAGAGTGTGGGTACCACCCGTGAACTCCTTCACATATTATTTTCCAATTCTAGACATAGATGATTGTAAGAAAATCCCGGACATCGGTTATAAGTTTGAAAAGGCTGGAATTCTAATTAGTGTTCATGAAAAATTTCATAATGAATATTCAAGGAAATTAGCATTTGATTTCATGTTGGCAAATGAAGATCTTAAATCTTGTGACTATCCTTATTTTCTTTATAACCATCTTGTTACAAATGGTGCTAGCGTGACCGTTGAAAGATGTATTCGTCATTTTTGGGACAACCGGTAAAGTGGTGGGGGAAAGGGGATAAATGTGATGTTGGACTGAATTTAGTTTTATTTTTACAATAGCAGCCGACTACGATGCAACGTCCAATTTTGTATCATACGCTTACTTCTGATGCAGAAGAGGAGACCAGAAGGAGAAGAAGTGAACAATCAAGACAAACCCAGGCTAATATCAACATGGAATATTACAGACTTCAATTTCAAATTCCCGGAATGCGACTTGGAGAAAACCGAGTGAAAACTGTCCACGTAGCCGGTAGTTACATTAAATATCTAAAACTACTATTGGAAGAAAAAAAATCAAAAATTAAACAATTGGAAAATGAAAACAATAAAATGAAGAAAGAACTGTTACGTTTGAAAAATGTGTGTAGTAACAAAGGTGTGGTTAAAGAAGGCGAAGAAGAAGGAAATGAAATATTAGGATTTTAAGTTAAAAAAAAAACATAAAATGTTAAAAAAAAACAATAAAATTAAAAATGTAAAAAAAGTAGAGGTAGAATAGAGAGCGGGGAATAGATCACTTTGTGGCAATGGAATAACATGTCACTTAGTGCTCTATTCCCCGTTCTCGCGTTAATATTGTTTGACCTTGACCTAGAAAGTAGTAGTGGGGATAAGTTATTTAAGCGGGCGGTAGGCAGTAAAACAGTTTAGTACGAATGTTACTCTCATCTACAACACGATGGAGAGTCTTTTTGTTATTTGTTTGAGAAAAATAATTTGTGATGACTTTTTATTTCATCATATAATAAGATTAGGAGAATGTCTTATTCCCAATACGGTTAGAAATGCAATACACGAGTATCGAAGAGAACATTATGGATTCGGCATTATTGTTGCTTATAAATTTGCAGATGGGACCCAGCTTTGTCCAGATTGTGCACGAGTGGCTATAGATGATTGGGACGAATTTGAACTTGAAGGAGGGTACGTTGACCATCGTGTTAAAGCACCACTAATAAGATTTGAAGCTATGCGGGAAAGATGCACAATCTGTGCACAGGTCTTATGTAAATTTATTAGGTGTAGAACATACTAGAGTAACGGTATGGAGGGGAGGTCTAACAAAAAGTGGGGGAAAAAGTAGTGGGGGAAAAAATAGTGGGGGAAAAAGTAGTGGGGGTATTGGTTATAAATGTTGTTTGGTAAAGGTTGATTTCATTACTGTCACAGAATAACTCGAGTAAAGATGTCTTTTAACATGGAAATAAAAACTTTTAAGATTCTCGATGAAGAATGGACATTTGTTGCAAACTTTATAAGATCGAAAGAAGATGATGGAAGTTTGATGAAAGTGTTTTGCTACATATTAGAAGGGAAAGATGAACAAGTGGTGAAAGATTATTTAACAAACAGGCAAATATCGTCATCCAGCTCACAATTTATTAAATTTCTAAAAGACAATAATGTGAATGCGAAAGTGAAAGTTTGGTTTTTTGTTTAAACAACATGGTGGGGGAAAATTGAAATGGTGGGGGGAATTGTGTTTAAAAGAGGGTTAAAACACAGTAGGAGTTTCATTTATTTGCTAAAACTCTTAAGAAGAACATTGCAAGAAAAATGGCTGAACCAGTAGAAGATTCAACTCCATCAACAAGTAAAGTTTTACATTTTTCAAGTAAAGGAAAACGAATAACACATCCGGAATTGAGTGCTTTAGGTAAGGAACGGTGCAGGAAAGAAAAAATGGCGTTCTATCAATTGCAACTTATAGTGCCTTCATTGACTGTTGGCAATACCAGGATACAAACATTGATTGGTGCAAAGAAATATATTTTGGAACTGTTGGACAAAATTGAAGTGTTAGAAAACAAACTGAAGACAAATAAAACTACTGGTGTATGGAATCCGCCTAGTGAAATTCCTGTTTTAAAGATGGAACCTAATGAACTTCCTGATACTTATGCGTGGAATGCATTTAATGAACCTGATGAAGACTCTCCTATAAAGTATGAAGCTCCTGCTGTGTAAATGATGACGGGTAAAAAAAAATAAAAATATTAAAAAAAAATAAAACAGAAAAATACAAAAAAAAAATTAGATGTAGAATAGAGAGCGGGGAATAGATCACTCTGTGGTAATGGAATAACATGCCACTTAGTGCTCTATTCCCCGTTCTCGCGTTAAGTTTATTTGATCTTGACCTATAAAAACATGGTGGGGGAAAGCGTTTTGGTGGGGGAAAGTGGATAAAAGAGGTTCGACGCGTTGTTGTAGTCATTTCGCTCATAATATTCTTGTTTCTCACATCTCGCAGTAGAACCAGAATCATGGCAAGTGGAGACAATGTTTTGGACCTTAGTACAACAAAAAAGGATCAACAACATTTGAAAGTCCAGAAAAGTCATTTTAAAGAGTCAGCTCAGGCAAGAGAGGCGAGAATAAGACAAAAATACTACAAACTGCAAAGGCTAATACCAGGAGTGCGATTGGGAGAAGTAAGGACTAGAACTATCGATATGGCCGCCGACTACATCAATCAACTACTTGTCGAGTTGGCCATAAAGAATGAAAGAATACAGCAGTTGGAATATGAACGCAAAAGAATTCTACTACAAGAAGATGAAGAACCTATGAACTGTGTGATGAAAGACAGTGAATAAAGAAAAAGTGGAAGAAGCTACAAAATTATTTAAAATTTTATGTGTTAGTAAAAACAATTGGACTTAATATAAACAGTAATAAGGTTAAAAAACAATAAAAAATTGTTATTTAATAATTGGTTACTAATTGGACTTACATTAGAGAGTGGGGAATAGATCACTTTGTGGTAATGGACTAACATGCCACTTAGTGCTCTATTCCCCATTCTCGCTTTAGGTGTGTTGACCTTGACCTATTAAAATAGTAGTATATAAGTAGCTACACAAGAGGGCCTCCTTTATTCATTCGGAATGGCTCCCGTGGATAACACTGACTATCCTAGGAAACCTATTTTTGAAATATTATATAAAATTCAACAAGAAGATCTCGGCATGGAAGATTCCGATGACGACAACTCAGAAGCGGAAAGTGTTGACAGTATGGAAGAAGAATTAACAAGTGAGGCGCATGAAGATGTACAAATAGACTTGACAGAGAATGAATACCCACCACCACCATTGGAATTTGAAGATATCCATCATGAAACTCCAACATCTAGTCACAATCCTGATGTAGAATCAATACGTCAAAGATTGGTTTTCTGCGCAAGACAATTATTCCCATCAGATAGCGAAGAAGAAGAAGAAGAAGATTAAAATTGGTGGGGGTAAGACAGCATAAAAAGGCGGTATGAAGAGGCCGCATTTCATTTACCTGTTAAATTTCAAAGGATAAACATCGCTAAAATGCATCGTTGTGAGATATGTTTAGAGACTTACGAAGATGAAATATTGTTAGACATTCATAAGGAGTTGTATCACAACAGAAATGAAAACATATCTTCAGAAGAAGTAACAGCAGGACCATCTAATACACTACCAAGTTTAAGTATTCACGCATTACCCGGTAGAGTGGTGATGCATCACAAAATTCAAAACGAAAATCTGGAGTTAGAGCAATTTATTATAGAAGCTAAACCAATTGTGATCAAGATTTTAAAAGAAGAACTAAAACGATTAAACTTTATTAAATTTGGTTTGATTCTAGACGCCATGTTTATCAATGTAGAAGAAGAAATGTCACCAAGAGGATTTATAACAAAAAATCGAACCATCATGGCTAATTCGGATATTGATTCAATAATAGAAGATTGTCTTGAAGAGATTTTGACTAAAATTCAAGAACACGAAGGAAGAGGATCAGGTTGGAGTCTAATTAGCGTAGTAGGTATGGACATAAGAGTTCACAAGCACGGTTATGGGCTGATGGGCAGCAGTTTCATCGCACTTCCGAAAAGGATCAAAGATACAAAATCATGTGTAAATGTTCAAAATCAAGATATGGAATGTTTTCGATATGCTATGACCTCAAAATTTGTATTACACGATGCGCAAAGAGCTGGCGAAGAATATGAGGACTACAGATATAGATATAATTTTCAAGGTATGTCTTACCCGGTAGGGTTGAAGGATATTTCAAAATTTGAAAAACAAAATCCCGGAATATCAGTTAACGTATTTGGTTTGGACAGTTCCAATAAAGTTTTTCCTTTAAAAGTGGTGAAGAACGAGCTTGCAGATCATACGGACTTGTTGTTACTTACAAAGGATGAAGTGTCACACTATGTATGGATAAAATCATTTGAAAGACTTGTCAACAAGCAGCTATCAAAAAATGAACACAAAAAAGTAATTTGTAAAAGATGTTTTTGTTTTAAAGAAGAAAGAAATGGATGACGACATTGGTTACAAGAACATAAACAACTGTGTAATGAACACTTTGAAGCAAAGATTATCTTACCACCATTAAATAAATCATACTTACAGTTTGAAAAGGTGTTCCATCAGTATCGCATTCCTATAGTGGTATATGCTGATTTTGAATCAACACTTGTCCCTATTGAAGATGAAAACGTTGAAGCAAGGAAGAGTATAAAATATCAAATGCATAAGCCTAACAGTTTTTGTTTATTGGTTAAATCCACATTGGCTGAAGAACATTTAAATGGGTACGGATTGACGTCAAGACCTGTGGTGTACCGTGGTGAAGATGTTGCTGCGACATTTCTTAATCATCTATATGAAATAGCTAGGAATGTAGAAAATTTGTATAGCGATATTGTGCCAATGATACCTATGGATGAAGAAGAAGAAATTCAACATGAAAATGCCACCCATTGTTTTTTATGTAAAAATGAGTTTACTTTGAATAACTACAAAGTTAAGGATCATGATCATCTTACAGGATATTATAGGGGTGCAGCATGTAATGGATGCAACATCAATTACAAGATTCCTAGAAATATACCTGTAATACTGCATAACCTTAGCGGTTATGATGGTCATTTTATAATACCAGAATTGGGGAGAGATGACGGTGCGATTGATGTTATCGCGGAAACAACTGAGAAGTTTATAAGTTTTAGTAAGAAGATTGGAAATATAAAATTACGATTTTTAGATTCGTACCGGTTTATGCCGTGCAGTTTATCGAGACTTTCAGAAAACCTCAGGAAAGAAGATTTAATAGAAACAAGAAAGATTGTGAATAACGATAAATTGGATCTAGTTCTTCGCAAAGGTGTTTTCCCTTACGATTATATCGACAGTTTGGAAAGATTTGAAGAAACCTCACTTCCACCTAGAGAAGCTTTTAAGAGTAAATTATACGAAGAGGACATCAGTGAGGAAGATTATCAACACGCTTGTAAGGTATGGAATGAACTAGGGATGAGAACTTTGGGAGAATATTCGGATTTCTACGTTAAATTGGATGTGACACTATTATGTGACATAATGGAAGAATTTAGGAATACCTGTTTAAAAGCATACGGATTAGACCCTCTTCATTCGTACACAGCTCCCGGATTGGCATGGCAGGCCATGTTAAAAGAAACAAACTGTAAACTTCAACTACTAACCGATATAGATATGGTGTTGATGATAGAGTCTGGTATCCGAGGAGGATTAACGCAAAGTGTAACCAGATATGTAAAAGCCAACAATAAATACCTCCCCAACTATGACGCGTCACAACCAAGTACATTTATAGGTTATTTTGACGCAAATAACCTATACGGATGGGCTATGTCAAAACCCCTTCCATATGATAATTTTAAATGGGTTGATCCAAATTCGATCGATAACATCGCCGATATCCTAAACACGGAGATACTGGTTACATCTTTGACGTTGATTTTGAGTACCCGGAACATCTTCACGACCACCCTTATGACTTGCCGCTATTAGCAAAAACAGAAATATCTCCTACTGGTAGATGGCCGAAATTAATGATGACACTCACCAACAAGACGAGGTATGTAGCGCATTATTGGACAGTACAACAAGCGTTAGAGATGGGATTGAAAATTACCAGAATTAATAGGGTGCTACAATTTTCTCAATCCTGTTGGTTGAAATCCTATATTGATAACAACACTAGAAGAAGAACAGCGGCAACGTCCAATTTTCAAAAGGATTTCTTTAAATTGATGAATAATGCAATATTCGGTAAAACATTAGAAAACAAGAGGAATCACAAAGATTTAAGATTGGTTAATGACGCAACAAAACTACAAAAGTTGGTGCAAAAACCAAACTTTGCATCTTCAATAATTATTAATGAAAACCTTGTTGCCGTTTCTATGAACAAAATTTCAATTAAGATGGATCGCCCTGTTTATGTCGGAATGTCTATTTTAGATATATCAAAAACTCATATGTACGATTTTCATTATAATAAAATGGTGAAACATTATGGAAGAGAGAACATTGGAATTGCATACGTGGACACCGACGCATTCATCTATTGGATTATAACCAATGATATGTATGAAGATCTACGCACTTTTGTTTATAAAGATGATTTTGATTTTTCTGATTATCCGCAACAGCACCCTAACTACGACAACGGGATAAACAAGAAAGTCTTAGGAAAATTCAAAGATGAGACCAATGGTGCGCCTATGGAAGAGATTGTGGCTTTGATGTCCAAGCTTTATTCATTTCAACTATACATAAGTGAGAAAGAAGAACATCAAGTTGTAAAGAAGGCAAAAGGCATTAAAACATAATATCTAAAGAAGAATGTACAATTTGAACATTTTAAAAGATGTCTGTTCGAAAATATAGAAACCACAGCAACTTTTAATACAATAAGAAGCTTCAACCATCAAGTTTACAGTGTTAAACAAACCAAATGGGCACTAAGCTACAAGGATGACAAGAGGCATATCCAGCAAGACAATATACACACTCTTCCTTTTGGACATTATTCATTATCTCCTATCGACCAATAAAACCTGTTCTTCGTCCTTTCTCCTACTTCCTTTTTTCCTTTCCGTAAAAAAGAGGGGAGCATGGCAAGCCCAATGCCATGCCCCCTCTTTTTACACAGCTATTATTTGGCCTTGACCCATATTTGTTAATGATATAAAAGATGACAAACCAGTCTGAGGATTAGTATTTTTTAACCGGCGTGGAAACAACATCTAAGAATGGAAGGATTGAAGGATAAGATTGTACATGAACTTCATAAACCGGCAAGAAGGAAGTTTCCAAGAAGGAATACAGTTATAAAAGGAATGAACGATCTCTACAAGCCGATCTCATAGAGATGATACCACATAGTAAATTGAATAAAGGGTTTAAATATATATTAGCTATTATAGACTGTTTTAGCAAGCTCGCTGACGCTTTACCGCTTAAGGACAAGAGTGGGAAAAGTGTTACAAAAGCTATGGAAACGGCTATTAAAAGAAATAAACTTGTCATCAAACATTTACAAACTGATGATGGAAAAGAATATTTCAATAAGGAATTTGCGGCATTAATGAAAAAATATAACATAAATCATTATTCTACAAATTCGGAAGTCAAAGCTTCGATAATAGAACGATTCAATAGAACATTAAAAGGAGCGATGTATAAAACATTTTCCAAACGAGGATCGTACGTGTGGTACGATATATTACCGCAGCTTATAAAAGAGTACAATAACAAGTATCATCGCACTATTGGTATGAAACCTATCCAAGTAAATAGCGGCAATGCTAAGCTTGTTTTAGAGCGTATTAAAAAAAATACTGCTCCCAAAATTGAAAAATTAAAACCTAAAAAGTTTAAAGTAAACGATAAGGTGCGTATAAGTAAATACAAAGGAGTTTTCAGTAAGAGATATCTACCAAACTGGACTAACGAAGTATTTACAATCTACAAGGTGCAGCCGACAATACCAGAAACGTACATTTTAAAGGACAACAAAGGTGAACTACTTCAAGGCGGATTCTATGGGCATGAACTATTGAAATCAACAGTTGGTGACGTATATCTTGTCGAAAAGGTTTTACAAAGAAAAAAGGATAAAGTTAAAGTCCGTTGGTTGGGATTTGACAAGAGTGAAGATTCTTGGATTCCTACAAAAGACTTGGTATAATACTTTAATAATTCATTATGTGTTGAACCTTTAAACAAGATGGATATTGTACAGCAAAAGGAACGATTTAATATTAATAACATAGATGAATTGACAGTGGATAGTGACAAGTTAAACCGTAGTAAACATGGGGAATTACTACCAAACTCCATAAGATGTTTGATAACCGGTCCTTCAAATTGTGGAAAAACAAATGTTGTTTTCAACCTTATAACTAATCCAAAAGGACTACGTTTTAATAATATATACATTTTTTTCAAATCTTTGCAACAACCTAAATACCAGTTGTTGGATAAAGTGTTAGCAAGTGTACCAGAAGTAAATTTCTACAAGTTTAATGCCAGTGAAACAATTATGCAGCCAAATGAAGCTAAACCATTTTCTGTATTTATATTTGACGATGTATCATGTGAAAATCACGATACAATCAGAAGTTATTTTGCAATGGGGAGACATCATAATATTGACAGTATTTACATTGGTCAAACCTACAGTAAAATTCCAAAACAACTTATAAGAGATAATGCTAATTTGTTGATAATATTCAAGCAAGATGAAACAAATTTGAAACATATATATAACGATCATGTGAATGCGGATATGACATTTGATAAATTTAAAGAGATGTGCGGCAAAGCGTGGGCTGAAAAGTATGGCTTTCTCGTCATTATGAAAGATGAAGCTATAAAAGATGGAAGATATCGAATAGGGTTGGACAAATTTGTATTAATCCATTAATTGAATGGCAGTACGTCTAGTAATGAATCAGACTTCATAGTGTAAACATGGTGAATCAAGAAAAACTATTGAAAGAAATAAAATCACTCAGTGATTCTATTAGGATGAAGAATAGTGCATTAAGGATGGGTTTAAGTGAAAGAGAAGAATTCCTAGAGACTACATTTAAACCTATTACGGAACCTTTAAAACAGATATCAAAAACCATTGGTAAACCTCGTTATGAAGGAGATGTTTTAACTACCAGTTTCTAAACAAGAAGTAGAAACGTTAAAAAAAGACGATGATGATTCATATACAAGTGCTAGTGAGTTTTCGCAAGAAGAAACAAAAGAAGAAGAAGAACCAATTGTTGAAAAAGAAGAAGAACAACCGATACCTGAAGCAGAACAATCGATTCCCAATCTAACTCAATTGAGTAGCGATATATTACAGCATGGACCTCTTGGAAGGAAATACATAATGAAAATGCTACATGACATGAAAGCAAATCCGAATTTAGGTAAATCTCACATATACGGAGCAAGGATTGATGGGAATGAATTAAAAATAGGTGATTCAAAACTTGAAATAACTGAAGACGATCACATCATTATTGGTGAGCATAAATATAAAGGAACAAAAGGGTTATGTGAATTAATTTTTAAAAACATACCACTAAGATATTCAATCAAAGATTTAAATGTTTTTAAAGAAATTCTACAAAATACCAACGCTCATAAAAGGAATTACTCAAAGGATGCAATGATTAATCGTTCACGTGCAACGAAATATAACATCGTTATTAAAAAGCTGTTTCCTCCTCGAAAACTGCCAACATTACGTACCGCACCGGCGGTGAAACAACCGCTAAAAAGAAAATCTTTATCACTTATGGATTTATCACTTCTTGAACAACATGGCAAAAAGAGTAAAGGAGATACTTCAACATCTGGTAAAGGACTGATGAAAAATCTGTACAATACAAATGTGATTTACTACAAAGACATCAATAAATTGGTTGACAGAATGAGACTACTACATGAAGCCATGGAAGCCGGTCATACGGGATTAAATAATGAATGGGTGGCTCTGGTTGATGAACTTAGGAATCGCGGCATAGTCGTATAATTGCCCGCGGATATAAAAGAGTTGCAAGCGTATAATGTATCAGTTCTAACATGAGTGTCGACAAGTTCGGACGGTACTCCGCGTTAGGGGTGCAAGTCGGAGAAGACAGAAAAAGAAGCGGTTTACCACAAACTCCTGAAGGTGACTATAACATAAGTAATAAACGTCTAAAACTAGTTAAAGATCCAGAAGAAGATACTGATGGAGCAAATTTAAAAACAGTTAAAGAAGCTACTTCAACATCGTTGAAATTGGACAAGAATACTTACGATGTCAAATCACATAAAATAATCAATGTTGGTAAACCAACTGACAGTTCTGATGCAATTAATAAAGAGTATTTATCATCTGAACTTTCAAATACTTTAAAATTGCAGTGGGGTAATAATTTAAAAGATGGACAGACATATGATGCTGGGAATCATAGAATAACAAACGTGGCAAATCCAAAAAATGATAAAGATTCAGTTAATAAAGAATATTTACATTCTATTATACCGGAAAAGACTCAACGCGGATTTTCTTTTTATAAATTTATAATAAATGACATTGGATACCCAAAGGAAGACGGCGATGCTGTAAACCTGAAATACATCAAGGACAACTGTATTTTACAAGATGGTGATGAAATCGATTGTCATGGGAAAGTGTTGTCAAATGTAAAGTTCGGTTCTCAACCAAAAGACGCTGTTACTATGGAACAACTATCTAAAGAATTAAAAAGGGAAACATCGAATTTTGTAAAACATGAAGATGCCGTGCTAAAGCGAGGAGATACATTTATACATGGAAATGAAAAGTTTGATTTAATGCAAGGAAAAAATGATGAATGGGATGCAGGACATAAAACATTAACAAATGGAAGATTTGGCATAAAAGATTCGGATGTACCTTTGATGGTACAAACATTAATTGCGAGTGGTGGTAGATTAGGTACATACAATGGTCGTAATAGAAGAATAAAAAATATTTATCCTGGTTATGAAGATGATGATTGTGTTACATTGAGACAAACAATAACTTGGGATAAACACTTTGGGACCAAATATGATGCAAAGATGAAGAAAATAATTAATATTTTACCAGGAGAAGATTTAAATGATGCCGCTACTATTGGACAAGTCATAACAACATCAAAAAGTGATTCGACCGCTTACACGTGTAATGATAAACGTATTATGCAGTTACACGATCCTCAACATCCGAAAGATGCTGTAACTTTAGATTGTTTAATAAGAATAGTGGGAAACTTACTTATCGATACCCACAATCATATAGCTAGTACAACGAGTCATGTGATGATTCAACCCGATGAACGAGAAGCTTGGATTAAAAATAGAATCATAAATCAGTATATAATTAATTTGAATAGTTAAGTATTTTAAATATAAAACATTGTGCAAGAGTTATTCATTTATGTAAAGCAGCTCGTGGAGTAAACACGCTGGTTATATAAGACGGCATAATGAAGACCGCACCGCTCAGTCGTCGTCAAGACAGCGGCAAGAAAGGACGTGGTATAACATCAGCTGCGTTTTCCCTGCTCAGACGGATTCCTGTTGGCGCCGTTCTAAATCGAGCGATAGACGCTCTACCATACGAATTCCATCTGCCCGGAGGTTATCAATATTGCGGACCCGGAACTAAGTTGGCAAAACGTTTAGCAAGAGGAGATCCCGGTATTAATAAATTGGATCAGGCCTGCAAAGAACACGATATAGCGTATTCCAAGTTTACAGATTCGACAAATAGATCGATAGCGGATAGAGTGCTAGCTGAAAAAGCTTGGCAAAGAGTGAAATCAAGTGACGCGAGCATTGCGGAAAAAGCAGCCGCTTGGGCAGTTACTACAGCCATGAAGGGGAAAACAAAATTCGGTGGTGGGAAACGTCGTAGAGGACGACCTGCAAAGAAAAGAGCTCCCAAAAGAGGTGGAAACATTAAGAAAAGACGTCGTAGAACTCGTAAAACAAAGGCGAAGAAAACTTCCGTTTGGTCGATGGTAAAAAACGGAGCAGGCCTATACCTAAGGCCATACCGTGTGTACTAAATAAGAACAATCAATTGATAATTCCAAATAAAGCTTTAACAAATCATCAATTATCAAATTATGTGAAATGTTTAAGAATGCCATTTTTTAGAGGAGTTTTTATGAAAGATGCATTACCAAATAAAATATGGAAAAATGAAACTGGAATAGTGAATTTGGATTCCACTCATGGTCCAGGAACTCATTGGGTATGCTATAAAAAACTCGGACAGAACGTTTACTACTTTGACAGTTTTGGCAATCTACCACCGCCGAAAGAACTTCAATATTATTTTCGGAACTCCAAAAATATATTTTACAATTACAAAAGAGAACAACCCAACAATACAGAAATATGCGGACATTTATGTTTGGAGTTTTTAGCGAAAAGCGTCAGTCAACTTTGAGATGTCATCGTATACAGTGTCACTGAGTGGAAATTCATCCACACTGAAAAGCACTCTCTTCCCGGCACTACGTTTATCCAAGGATAGACTGTGGGAAGCTGCACTATTGGATTTTACTACGTACAATTCAATTCCCAACGTCACGGAGGGAAAAAACAATTTACTACATTATTACGAGAGTAAAGATGAAAAAGGAAATTATTCGCAATTGAAGGTAATAACTTTATCTACTGGATCGTATGAAATAGACGATATAAACCAAGTATTACAGAAGCAGCTAGGAGAAGAAAATATCAGTATAAAAGGAAATAACAATACTTTAAAAGCGGAAATCACTTCAAAATATTATATAGATTTCAGTTTGGAACAGTCAATCGCCAGTTTACTCGGGTTTTCAAATAAGAAAAGAAAAGTCTTAGATCCTGGAACCACTCATACAGGCGATACCACAGTGACAATATTGAAGGTGAACAGTATTGATATAACATGCAATATTATACACGGATCGTATAGAGATGGAGTAAACCAACATATTTTGCATACATTTTATCCAACAGTGGCTCCCGGTTTTAAGATAGTTGAGAAACCACAAAACCTGATATACCTGCCATTGAACACCAGTTTCATTTCGGACATCGTACTGAACATATCGGATCAGGACGGTAACACTGTTGACTTTAGAGGAGAAACCATTACAACACGGTTACACATAAGAGCTGTATCATAAGTTCAACATGGGATTGACATTTAAACCGCAACGGAAGAGCCGAGAGCTCAGTAGCTCTTCAACATTGGACGAGTTAACACCGGACAACATTCGTTTCCTGCAAAAGATCGGACTAAGACTTACCAACGATGGATATCCTGGATATATCTCAAGGACCGACGTTCGACGAAACACTATGGGAGAAGGAATATCACACGCACAACCCTTACACTTCATCAAAATTAAACAATAACGATGAAATAAGGATCCCCATTCAACAACAGGACATTTACACGTTACCGTGTGAAAGTTACTTGTACATCGAAGGACGGGTATTAAAATTGGATGGAAAGACCGGTTCAACGGTTCCATTTATAAATAACCCGATGGCATATCTTTTTGATGAAATAAGATATGAAATATCAGGAGTGACGGTTGATTCAACAAAAAAAGGTCGGTCTAACAACGACACTGAAAGGATTAACATCATTAACACCGCATGAGAAAAATTCAATAGTCACCGCCGGATGGGTTGCTCCCGATAAAGACACTATAACACCGGATTCCAATGGTCATTTTGACTTTCATGTCCCTTTACGTTTGCTTTTGGGATTCGCTGAAGATTACAGACGAATAATAATAAATGTCAAACAAGAATTGGTATTACTCAGATCTTCAACTAACAAGGACTTGATACTTGCAGACCCTGGAACTACGGAAGCCAAACTGGAATGGCAACTACAGTTGGATAAAGTCGTGTGGAGAGTACCGCATGTCAGATTAGCCGATGAACACAGAATCGTATTGTTGAGAAAGTTGAAATCTGACCGTGATATCGTCATGCCGTTTAGAAGTTGGGAATTCCATGAATATCCCACACTACCTCAAACAGAGCGACAAACATGGACTGTGAATACGTCCACTTATCTAGAACGGGCACGGTACATAATACTCGGTTTCCAGACTAAACGAAAAGATGTTATAACTTCGCACGCCGGTCAATTTGACCATTGCAAGATAAAAAATTGCAAAGTTTTCCTAAACTCTCAATTCTTTCCTTATGACAATTTAAATGTAATGTTCAGCAAAAAACGTTATTCCATTTTATACGATATGTATGCGAGGTTTCAATCGTCATATTACGGAAAGACAAATACACCGCTATTATCACCGGATCAGTTTTATTCAAAAGCTCCGATAATCGTTATCGATTGTTCAAAACAAAATGAATCCGTAAAGTCGTCAAGTGTGGATATAAAAATTGAAATGGAGTTTGAAGAAGCAGTACCGGATGGAACTTCGGCATACTGTCTGATTTTACATGACAAGATAGTGACGTACACTCCATTAACGGGAATCGTTAAAAATGTGTTGTAAAAAACTGTTTTGAGGTTGATGCGAATGTTATAAAAGGGGGAAAAAAAGAATGAAAATCTCATTATATTTCTGACCGTCGTATGGGAAGCATCGTTCGCAAGATGAGCTCGCCTACTGCAAATACTAACGAAGAAGAAACTACGCCTCTCATGGCTGACAATAGTTTGGATATAGAAAAACAAGTTGAACAAGAAATGGATGAGTTCCTCAAGTTTAAACACAAGAAAAAAGAAGAGGAAGTTGAAAAAGGAGTAAAAAGAAGAAAGATCGACGACACCATTTCCACCAATATTTTGGCAGAAGTATTTCTCAGGATCTACTATCCCATCTCTTCGTGTATGACAAAGAGCGTATCCGCCGGAGTTATAAAATCATTGGATTATTCACCAACTGTTATTTTAAATCATAGATCCAAAATGGTGGCCTTCACTGAAATTTCCTGGGAATCGTTTAGGAAACATATACATCTTTTGGAATGTTATTTGAGTAACAACACATTTAGAAGAAGGACGAAATTAAGTCTGCTGGAATCGAATATCGAAATCGATATAGTGAAACATCGAGGTGGACAAATCGTTCGCTTTCGAGATTTAACCAAGCACGACATGAAGGTACACCTGACAAAAGATGAATTCTACAGTCTAAGTTGTGCTACCGGTCCTATAACAAGATATCTAAAACAGCTGATATTTTCAAGCGCGATTATAAAAGAGTATTTGACCGATACATTGGATAGACAGCCGTATGTTCCGATTCTATACGGTCCTGTAGATACGTCCATCTTCAATAGAATACCTCACGAAGTTGATATGTGGAGACAGTTGCACAACTATCAAACTAAATTTAATATAGATGAACAAGCCCAAGAGATGAATGAAGAAGACTCGTGCAACAATTAGTAAACTAACAACCTCCAGTATAAAAGGATGTCCACCACGGTTTTACAAACAGTCGTTTACCAACCTTCGTCATGAATAAACGAGTTTCGTTTTCCAACCAATCGGAAGTAATGGAGGTAAGACGAGGTATAATTGAATTTCAAGCGTTCCGCGGTAACGACGGAAGTTTTATTATAAAAGAGTTAGTAGTTTTAGATATGGATACATCTGTAGTTTATCACTATTTATTCCAACCGCCTCTACCGTTCAACAGATTAACCACCAAAGCGAAAGTGACAAACAAATGGTTGATAAAACACTTTCACAACTTGAGATGGGACGAAGGTTTTATACACTACAGTATGATGCCGCACATTATGAATCATTATTGTAAAGAATTTAAAATTATCTACACAAAAGGATTGGAGAAAGCCAGTTGGATACAGGCGTTTACAAACCATGAAGTGTTAAATGTTCAGGTGGACAGGGATTTCCAGTGTCACTTTGCAAACATTTGTATTTCATCGAAGAACTTCAAACATCGGCAATCCCAATGCGCTTTAAAGAACGCTTATCGCTTGAACGCGTATCTCCAACAGAGTGGTGGGGGATGGGGAGGATATAAAAGCGAGGGGACGGGCATGACCCAGCATGAGTATTACTCTAGCCTCCGAGCAGTCAACACCTCGCACGCAGATTCGCAAGAGTAAGAATATTATCAACAGAAAAGAAGAAGTAAAGATGGCATCGCAGACGTTTTTACAATCACTTGTTGATCAGTTTAACAAACATTCCAAGTCTACCATCCTACCCACCAAGAGATGTTCAGAATTGAAAGAAGAAAAGCACTACATCATCCACACCATCAAGAAGATGGAAACAACTGTCGGAGACGCCATCAACTGTACGCTGAGTGAAGCGCCCTACTCGCCCGGTGATGAACCGAAATTTCAAATCTTTCTTCCCAAACGCTTCGTCCAACTTCTGCAGAACGAAGATCTACGCCTCATCCACCCCGGCGCTCTCTACTTGGCATCCCACGGTCCAAGCGGAAGCAATTCTACAGAGCTCACACTTCACGTCATGCCCACTGCCAACAGTTAATTTGTAATTTCCTATTGTTCTTGTACACCTTTGTCAAATATTTCTGAATAAACGACAATAAGAAAAAAAAAATATATATAAAGCAACATATCGGTATGTGTTTGTACACATATCGGTATGTTGCTTTATATAAAAAACAATTTCGGGTGGCCTTGACCTAGTTTCAAAAACTATATAAATGGAGCAATGTCCGTGGGAATTTCCTCAGTCTACGACTACCTTCAGTGCTGTACACATCTCCGTTGCTTGTGCAATCGTCGGTGATAGCAAGATGTCTCTCAAGATCAAGTGTGCATCATACGATACCTCCACCATTACAACTTTTGAACAGCTCGACAATTTCACTAATGAATTGCGAGTTCTTCTTGCCGGTGGTTATCACTTGAATGTCGACACTTATGTCACAAACAAGAGGATGTTTTCCAAACAAAACTTCTGCGATGATGAAGTGTTCTTTCCCACACAGACGGGGACAACATCCACTCCGTCTACTCAAACTAATGTGAAGTTCCACAAATACTACTAAATGTCAAAGCAAAATAACAACAACAACTCGTCGCTGTGAAATTTCGCTATAAAATGAGTGTTCAACTCAAACAAAATCATCATTTGCTTTCCAACAGTCGCAGCGGTAACAACTACTGGTACCATGTTATACCGAATGATGATTGAATTCAATGGAAAGATCTACGGAAAGGACTATAGAACCGTAGAAGAGATGAGCTCCGATCTCAATGTATTGACTAGAGAAGGGTTCCAACCAAAACTGATCCTGAAGTTTTCAGAGGTGCATCCGCTATCCACTGAAGAACTCATCGCTATGGCTAGAGCAAACAAGCAATAACACGAACAGAATATTAAGAAAGAACCTGAAGAAGAAGAAAAGGACAAACCTGCATCATAAATATAAAATAACCATCTTACATTTGTAAGATGTTCTTTTTTAAAACTTCATTTGGATGACCTTGAGATTACCCCCACCACTTTTCTTAATCTATAAAACACGCTATCCTACACTATACAACTTCATTTCTCGCCTAGACTTACAAGCGGCAACATGGAAGAGAAGAAAAACAAGGACGCGCCTCGCTACTGTTGTGAACAGAAATGCACCGATTTAGGGAGGTGGATGGTAGACGGATTAGCCTGTACAAATTGCGAATTCTTCGGATCCTGTTACTGCAAATGCAAGACAAAGCAACTACCGCCACCGGAATTGCGAACCTTCAAGATTTTAAAATCACGATACTTCCACACTTGCTGTCCCCAGAGGTGTATCAAATTCCATCTGGAAAAACTTGTCAATTGTCGAGAGTGCAATGCATATTATAAGGACGACTTTTGTACATGCATCATAAGTGCGTGCAAGTACAGATCAGATTGGTCTTCGGATCCTGTTGAAGCTTCAGATGTATAGCTGTAGTCACTGACTGCAGCCCTTTTTTAAAACTCCATTTCATTGACCTTGAGATTACCCCCCACCACTTTTTTTTTTTTACAACATATATTCTACGGATCATTCGATACGCTTCTCATTCTTATTTCATTACTCGCACTGACAACAACATGGATGATAAATTCATTTCCTTTCAACATTTAATTACCGACAGAGAAGAGATGGAAGAACTATTCCAAAACTTACTCACACTCATTGATAACTATCCTTTAAGATGGATCAACATCACAGTGCAATACGTCAATCCTACCAAAATATTTTCATCCTCATCATCTTCTTCCGGCACCTCCATGTCTTCATCGTCACAAAGTGCAGAGGAAGAGGAACAGACAACTAATGGTGTTAAAATTGTTGAATTAAACGACGAGGAACAAGAAATGCAGGCTCTGGTTAAATATAAATTTAATATTTAATTTACAAACAATTATTTTCTACATTGTGTTACAGCTAGCGCTTATCTTCGTACGGCTCCCACAACCTATCCCGACGGCGTTTCGCGGCAAACTGCGATGACCAAAGTTCCCTCGTTCCCCACCCAGGCTTCGCCCCACCACTGGCCTCCCCCCACTCTTTTCTTCCCCCACCACGGTACCCCTACCGAGTATAGGCGGCCGCCTCACCGCCGCTCGCCATTTCTTCGCCAACTCCCGAACGATGAGCGGCTTTCCTTTAGCGACAAGTACAAATACATTTACCGTAAAGTCGCAACAAGACTTGCGGGATATTTTTGAGACTTTGAATGACGTAGTCAACGCTCCACACAACACCATCACCATGACTGTGGAGATCTCCTACAATTGTCCACAATGCGAGGAGATGGAGAGCGAGGACATCGAACCTGCAAACAGCACTCCTCCACCTTCCGAGGCTGCAGCGTCCGACACAGCTGACAATGACGTTTAATCGCAAACAACTGTTTTTTTTTCTTCTTCTTCACCCCCCACCATTCTACAATAAATATGCACTGCGCTAGTCTTCGCTTCTCATTTCATCGCCAACTTTCCGACCGTCAACACCGCTCCCGTTTTCGCCCCACCACGAATTAAAAAAAAAAAACACGCACACGAAGATGATGGACGACGTTTCGCTCAAATCACGATTGGAGGAGGACAGACTCAGACTGGAGATCAACAGGCTGCAATTGGAAGCGGCAAACCAACAAGGGATGGTCCGCCTGCTGCAACTGTTCAAATGCGTACTGTGCATGTTGTGCGTCTACCTCCTTTTCGCCATCACCTTCGGCGTCTACCACTGCGTCACCGGTGCAGGACGCTCCAACGCCTCTCTGCACAACAACAACGACACGATTTTAATTTAAATTCATTAAAATAAATAAACGAAAAAATAAAAAACAACCCCTCCCTCGGCCCGCCGCTCCCGCTCCGATCCGACCCGTCCCGAATCCCCGCCCCGACTGAGCCCCTCGGGGCTCCGCTTTTTTAAAACTCCCTCCGGATGGCCTTGACCCACTTACAAAACACACCCATCACTGTCAACCACAACTGCCGGTTCGAACCGCTTGGCCTTGACCTGCGCCAGAACCGGCAAAACCCCACTACTTACCATACGCCAAGAGTCTAACCAACCATCAGCTATGTCAATACCGTAGTCAATGTCAAGACTGTTAAATGATTAATTGGATAAATAGTGCGGCTTCACAGTCAATTTAAGGATCGCTGATTGTTCTTCCTGAACCTTACAGTATTTGAAGCCATACATGACATATTTTCTGTATTGCTGTTATGCAAAATTATTCTAAAACTCTCTTATCGACCTTATAAATAGGGTAAATTTTTTATCCGTTTCTTGTATGAAAGAGTAAAAATAAATTGAAATATACCTCTAGATAACTTCTTTTGTTATCATTTCAAATAAAAATGTTTCTGATTTATTATACAAGGAAAAAAATCTCACCTCTTAATGGCTTGGAGGTGAGCTCTTGATGGCTTTACATTCTATGACAATTGAGAAAATTATGTTTCTCAATTGTTTTTTTTTATGGAACACTGACTTCGAAAACACTTAGACCCACTTAAAATAGAACTTGATTTCTCCAGTATTGAATTGTTAAATTAAGGACCATATATCCATCAGCACATGTAAACGGAAAGCACTCTTGGGCTGGATACATCTTAAAATGAAGATATATTGTAGTTGAGACAGGTCGAATGTAATCGAAATTAACTGCTTTCATTGCTTACAGAAGTTGAGCTTTACTTCTCTTATGGACATAATAGAACGCACCAAATATCAGTAGACCTACTGAAAACATAGAAATTAAAGTAAAATAGAAAATTCTGTATAGTCAGAGTGTATTATATGGGTCATGTACTTTTGTAGTAGTAGTAGAATGATAAAATATTTTTTTGAATTTCAAGTACATCAGTTCATATTTGTTTTAAAAATTGCTGTTATTAAATCGTTATTGGTAGATTTGTGTTTAAGCAATACAATTCAATTACTGTCTTTTAATTTCCGCTGGTTAACAGTTCATAAATACTTATAGGATATGATATAACTCAATTTTCAAATTTAAAATAAAACAAATACCATTAAACTAAGACACTAAAAACTTTAATGTGCAAAAACCTATGTACTTATAGTTGCCTGCAGCAGTAGCTCTGTGATAGAACTCTGGGTTATCACCCAGCGAGCGGGTCTGGGTTTAACTCCCGGCTCGGATACAAAAAGATCTTTCGGCCGCTCCCGTTTTTCGGAAGCCACGTCCACCAGCCGTTCGCCCACCTTCATTGAAAACAAAAAAGTGCGGGCCTTACAGGCGAAGAGAACTGTCATTAAATTGCTGGTCTCCATCCACTAAAAGTCATAAGATATATATATATATATATATATATATATATATATATATATATATATATATATATAATTATATATATCTAAAAAAGTAAAGCAGTTTAAGTTTTTTTTTTAATTTTTATAACCAGAAGCAACATGTTTTTGAAGTTTAATGCATTAAACTGATTGAACAACCATTTTCGCTAACCGTGATTGTCTTTTGAGAACTACAGAAAAGATCCCACATTTAATTAGCTAAGGCCATCAAATAATGTAATCAAACTAAATTCAAATGTTGGTCTTAATTGATAACAGAACATTTAGTGCAAGATATATTAGTTTCTCAAAACCCTTCTTTTTTCATTTTTTTGACTTTTGATTGTAGTGTGGGAGTTTATTTAGAAAGAGCTTGCTATAAATATATTAAAAGCTATAAAATAATTTGATATTTGATGCTTCGTAGTCATTATAAAGAATGTTCGAAATTATTATGAATGAAATTTGCAACAGAAATACGCATATCAGTAGTATCTAACTTCACCATAGGTTTTTTTACATTTAAAGCTACAAAATTTTGAGACTATAAACAGAAACAGGAATCTCATGTTTTTAATATTATTAGAGTTATTTTATGGAATTATTTCCACCCATTTTATGATTTTTATACACAGAACACAAAGTGTGTTTAAAACAAAGTGTCCATTAGGATTATTATATATACCTAAGTCAAGCCCTTTTAAAGCCTTATAAAACCTACTTCAAAAATATTTTTGAAAAATAATAAAATGATGCTTCAATTTACGTAAATTGAATAATCACGTCTTACGTTTTTGAATTGAATAGTCACGTTTTATGATTAATGTTAAAATCTCTTTTAACATTAATCATAGTAAAAACTGTTAAGTATTAAAAAGTAAAAATAATTCCCTAGGTTTGTTAAAGATAAAGACATATTTGCTATATCATTAAACTCTTAAATATAAATTGGAACAACTAACTATTGCGTACAAATGCTAGTTTATTTTAGAACGTCGAACTTGCTTCTTACACTTACGATTATTCATCACCCGCGGTAGGCCGTTTGCCGTTTGGTAATGCAGTTTGCTGGTAGTGACAACCTAAGAAACATCAATTTGAAATACAAGTACAGAATAATCTGATCTTGAGGGTGGTTTATGTTTGTGTGTGCGCGTGGCTTGATTCCTAATAATTTCATAAAAACAGGTAAATAATCATGTTTTTGCCAATTTGCCAAGCTTAGGAAAATATGAAAATTCACTTCTCGTAAAACAAAGTGTTTCTAGTAGACACGGAGTATTAACATTCAGCTATAACGTACCGTAGTATACTATATCTAGATCGTACATTAAAATTACTTTAAAAAAAACATTATGACATAGGCAAATCTGAGGATAGTTTGTTCGTAGCCCACAGGTGGAGTGGATGTTTTGTTATGTGATCGCAGCTCGTAGGATACGTCGCAGACATGACAGCCAGGTCATGGCGGTACCTGTGATGCGGGATGACATGACTAAATCCTACACCTCTGCTTTGGTGTCCTCGTTCCTCCCGCACCGCCCCCTGACCCGCCACACGTCCGATTATAAAGATATACAATACAGATGTACAGGACTAGGCAATGGTAGGATGGCAAAGGATGGTAGATTTGATATTCATCTTAAGTAAATAGACGGAAATTAATATTATGCCATGAAAACTGACATTTTTAAAGTATAGTCTTATGAAACTGTTGTTTTGTTTTGATGTTTTGGTTAACAGTAAATGGAGATGGCAGCCCATGCACTAGATTTGACACCTTCTGACTTCTTATTTTGAACTCTTTAATGAATATGTGCCCCAGAACAAAAGAGTTACAGACGAAAAATTAGGTTGGAAATAAACACTATTTCGTTTGAGATTATACTAGTAGTGTCAAATTGTTGGTGCTGGCTCAGTTCAAGGTCACCTGAGGGATGACGTCATCGAGGTCAATGACCTCACCGATGACGTCATCGATGACGTCATCGATTGCGTCATCGATGACGTCATCACCAATGACGTCATTTCTATGACGTCACACCCATGACGTCACAGAAATGACGTGCTGATGACGTCATCACCCCTTACGTCATCAAAATGACGTCACCGACGCCACTGAGGTCAAGGTCACGCCGAAACTTAAAATTTTTTGGCACTTTTGCCGTTTCTCGCACTACGCTCCGAGTTTCAGTCAGAGTCCCCGTGACCTTGACCACTTGGAGCGAATTTTCGACGAGAAACGGCAAAAGTGCCAAGTTAAACTCGAGTTTCTGACATGACCCTGCCTAAATGGACAATCGGTTATCCCTCAGGTGACCTTGAACCAGCACAACACCAACAATTTGATATTACTGTGACCTTGAAAACCTAACAACGGAGCGCCGACACCGATGCGCACCCCACGACAGCCACCGAGTGACTGACTGTCAGGCTCTGTGTACTCTAGGTATATGGGGAAGTGGAGGGGGAAATCTCAAGGTCATCCAAATGGAGTTTTAAAAAAGTTGAAGAGTAGAAAGACTACTCTTGTGCTTCCTGGGCGACCTCATCAACCTCTAATGGATCTGTAAACCAATCCGATCTGTAGCGGCAGGAGTCCAGAAAACAGGTGCACCACCCATCAGGTTGTCCGTAGCATTTCCGACAATTGGTAAGATTGGAGAAGTGAAATTTAATACACCGCTGCGGACAACAAGTATAAAAGTATTTGGATTTGTAGATTTTGAAAGTTTGTAGTACCGGCGGTGGCAGCTGTTGGTTCTTGCATCTACACCTGCAACATCCGAAGCATTCACATTGCCGGCAGGCCAGCCCATCCACTTGCCACTTTGGTAAGAGGAAACACTTATCCTCACAGCAATAGGTTGTCCCCGTCTCTTCCTCCCAACGCTTCTTTGCACAATATGTGACGCCTTGTATCTCCAAACACCTATGCTCGCAACATGAGATGCGCTTACTTTCCATAGTTGATGTTGCTTTGACGAGGGAGCACGATGAAGTGATGCTGTGGTCAGTGGGAATGGGGTTTATATAAACTAAGGTGAGTGGAGGGGGAAAGGTCAAGGTCATCCAAATGGAGTTTTAAAAAAGAAAAGAGTAGAAAAACTACTCTTGTGTATCTATAGCGATTTCATTGATAGTGAGTGCTTCTGTATGCCAAGTTGATCTGTACTGACAGGCTCCTAAATAATGTTTGCAAAAACCTGCAAAATGATTGTTGCACAATTTGCAGCCAGTTAGCTGTTTTAATGTGAATTCAATGCAACGTTCAGGGCAACAAGTGTACTTATGCCCTCTCATCTGGTACACATGGAATGTCTTCAACTCCGGTTTCGGCTTCTTCCAAGACTTGCACTTACACATGCATTGACCAAAAGCTTCACATTTTCTACACGCCAGGCCATCCGCAACATCAATGTCATTCGGCCATGAAAAACATTTCCGTTCGCAACAGTAGTTGAGTTGACTCTCCATGTTGCTGTGGTGAAGGTGCGCGATGAAATGATGCTGCAGTCATTGAGAGTGCACCTTAAATAAACTCAGTGGAGGGGGAAAGGTCAAGGCCATCCAAACGGAGTTTTAAAAAAGATAACTAGTCGTCCTCCTCCTCCTCCTCATCCGTTGTACTTAGAGAGCTGTCAGACGAAGAGCCCCGTGCAGGTGCTCCCCAGATGAAAAACAAATCAATTTTAAAACGAAGACCAGGATCTTGCATCATCAATTCCTTTAATTTGTCACATACTAAGTCGACCTTGTGTAAGGTGTCAACAACAAGCTTCCAATTCGTTGGTTCAATATAACTTGTAGTAGAGTCTGCCTCGCTGATAACCACATCCTCCGGCCGTATTGGAGTGTAAAGATGTGTAAAGTTCTTTGGCTGTAGCTGAGGTTCAGGCTGGCTGGAAGTGGAAGGTTGAGTGTGGACCCCTGTCGCATCGAAATCCATAGTCATTCTACATTCAATGTTGGGGTTTTCGTTTAATACATACACCAATTTCTCATGCAACATATCCACTTCTGCCGAGTCTTGCAGATGAACATTCCAGGAAAATGGCCATTCTTCATCCGTAGTGGAGTCAACTCGAGAAAGAGTGCTGTCCGCCATGATAGCTAAGCAAGGAATGATGTGAGCTACAGACTGTGGTAACAGTATTGAAAAGTAGAGGGGGTAAACCAAAAGTACGTGGAGGGGGTATTTTCAAGGTCATTTAATTTGGGTTTTAAAAAAAGGAAATAGTGGAGGGGGAATTCTCAAGGTCATCCAATTTAGGTTTTAAAAAAAAGGAATGAAGCTTACTCCTCTTCAGCCTCGTTGTCCCCTGCATCTTCATCAGCCTCATCTTCATCGACGTCAGACTCGCCGTAAGGATAGATCGGGGACATGGGCGAATATTGTGGAGATTGTTGACCGTTGTTGTCGTCCCCTTGCATTCTAACTTGGGACCAATCATAATTTAAATTCATTTGTATTATGATCCCAGGGTTGTCCCGCAGTATTTCCTTCATACGTTCGCAAATTGACTCCAAATAGTGTACACTATCGATCGACAGTGTCCAACCCGTACTTGTACCGACATCAGTAGTGGAGTCAGCTTGGCTGATGGTGTTGTTGTCTGCCATGGTTGCTTGTCGGACAAGGAATGACGGTTGATGTGATGCTCATGCAGGAACATGGTGAAGTGGTGGGGGGTGTGGTGGAGTAGTGGGGGAATTTTCAAGGTCATCCAAACGGAGTTTTAAAAAAAAGGAAAACTTACAAAGTAACATTGAAACTTTCCAATTGATGGTGGCGAGCGTTTTCTTCTGCAACCTTGCCGACACATGTGACTATGCCGTACAGTATGAAAAGTACAACCATAATAAGGCCGAACAATAAAAGATAGCCGTTGACTATCATGATATTTTCTGAGTGGATCTGTTTTCTTCTTATCGCCCTCTCCTGCATCCTCTTCTCCAACTCGTGGACGAAGTCACAACATGCGTGAGGACATCTTTCATCTGTTGGTAGGTTTGCCATTGTTGATGTTGTCGGTGTGGCTGTTGAAGATGGAATGAGGTTTCCAATTGCGATGTGCCATGTACACCAATAGTCAAGTGGTGGGGGTAACGAAGCAGTGGAGGGGGAAGTTTCAAGGTCATCCAAATTGTGTTTTAAAAAAACCTATCTTGTTACTGAGCTTATATGTCAGTAACAAGATAGGTGTTTTTGCTCTTTTACTTCTTTAATATAATGAAAAAATATACATATTCTACAATGGTTAGGACAAGAAATACAACTGCTAGTCAGCTGAAGTAGTCCAAGTTGTCTGGCTCGGTCTTCATGGACGCTGGTGAGGAAGCCGTCGAGGAGTGTCCAGGCTCTTCCTTTGACTGCCGGGTGTTCCGTATATTGCAAGCGTAAACTTGCACATTTATACGGTAGCCTCGTGCCACCATCAGCTGCAACTCCTTGTATAAGTCGTTTAGCTCCTGCTGAGTCTTGATGCTCACCTCCTCGTAACTTGCGCAACTAACGTTCAGAGACATCTTGATGTTGCTAGGTTGGCTGCTGGAGTAGAAATGAAGCCGAGGCACAGCGCTTGGAGGTACATGAAAAAGTGGTGGGGGTAATAGTGGTGGGGGTATAGAAAATCCAATTAAACAGTTCTAAACTTTTTCCATCGATACAATGGAATGGAACAAATAGCGCAGGTGTCCTTGTAATTTTCAAATCGAAACAGTGGCGCTAGAAATCCGAATTGTTTTATACCACCATCCTGTACGAATCGCCGAAGGTCTCTGACGGCGGCCTCGCCACAAGGCCTACAAAACTTTTCCCCGTCGTGGAACTTATACCAGGAGTATTCCGAATACCCTGTATTTTCCCTCCTGTAGCGTTTGACATCTTCTTTTATTGTTAGTGGGATATTGTCTTGTAAACATGTTGAGAACAAGTCCTTGTGAGTTATAACTCGTTGTATGCAAAGCTCGTACAAGGTGCTCATCGTTTGCTAGTTGGCAACAGACTGACCGTTTTTCGCATCCAAGCAGGTTTGAATCCTAGTGCGGTAGTGGGGGTAATTACAGTAGTGGGGGTAATTGTGAAATGCAAAGGTCAAAGGTCAAGGTCACCCGCGAAGTTTAAAAAAAAATGCAACATATCAATACGTGAAGTCTGTCACATATTGATATGTTGCATTTTTTGTTTTTTTTTTTTATTTTTTTTTGTCTTTTATGATTCGTTTATTTATAAAACATTACAACAACAACATATGTACAACATTAAAACTTAAATCTAACACTGCTGCTTGTCAGCGATGTGGATGGTCAACTCTGTAGAATTGCTACCCGTGCAGCCGTGGGACACCAGGTATAGACACCCGGGTTGAATAGAGCGAAGATCCTCGTTTTGTAGAAGATGGACGAATCTCTTGGGCAGGTACACCTGGAACTTTGGTTCATCCCCCGGAGTAAACGGTGCCTCGCTGAGACTGCAGCAGATGGCCTCCCCAACTGTAGTCTCCATCTTCTTCATAGCATGGATTATGTAGTGCTTCTCGTCTTTTAGTTCCGAGCACTTCTTTACAGGTAATATTGTTGACTTGGAGTGAGCATTGAACTGCTCGACCAAAGTCTGAAGGAACTGGTGAGATGCCATGGTCAGGTTACAGATCGTCTTCTTGCTCGGAGATGTTGTCGTCTCGGAATCTCGAGTAATACTCATGCCAGGTCCCTGTCTGCTCCCCACTTATATACTCTCCGTTACCCCCACCACTCCCCAATTCCCCACTTTGAAGGTAAGAGGCGAGTTTATAGGCATTTTTCAAAGCGCAATGTCTATCTTTATCATGTTCTGGGCTTTTTGTACAAATACATATGGTTTCCAGCATGTATTGATAATTCTTATCCAATTCCACATCATTAACCGGAACATGAGTAAATCCTTCGATCCATCTTTTCTTTTCCAGCCCCTTTGTGTAAATATTGGTAAACTTGTCTGAAAAGTGATGCATAATGTGATACAAGTCCGTGTAACTTGTAAAACCATCATACCAATCGATATGATGGAAGTGTTTTGAAATCCATCTGTTGGTAGTAGCGGCTTTACTAGTTAAAGACGAATAAGAACATGGTGGTTTAAATAAAAACGAATAAGGAACACTTGTATTCATGTCCAAAAACACAAGTTCTTTTATAATGAATCTATCATCATTACCACGAAACGCTTGAAACTCAATAATACCAGGCTTGGACTTTACTTGTTGTTCTTCTCCCTTGTCCATTTTGAAGGTCACACGTCTGCTCATTACGAAGTCAGGAGGTCAACTGATTTCCACACCACGGTAGGTACTACTTTTATACCAGGCCGTACAGTTGTTGGCGCGTTGGTGTATATTTAACGTGGGCACCGTCCCCAATAGGCCTAACCCCACAAAATGTTGGTTATTGTTTTAAAAACTAACCATTGTCATTTAAGTTTCCATCTTTATATTTTCCTTATTTTCATTTTCATCACTAACACTTGATTCTTCTCCTCCATCTTCCTCTTCTTCCTGTTTTACTGATTTCTTATGTAGTTGAGCGTACTTTTCCAATTGTCTCCACATCTGTACTTCATGAGGAACTCTATTAAATATAGAAGTATCCACAGGTCCGTATAATATAGGTGCGTCCGGTTGTTTGTCCAAAGTGTCTTCCAGATAATCTTTAATAATCGAACTTGAAAACACCAGTTGTCTCAAGTATCTTGTTATAGGTTCAGTAGCACAAGTTAAAATGAAAAACTCCTCTCGATTAAGTTGAATTTTGTTATCATGTCTTGTTGTGTCTCTAAACCGTAGCTGATGATCACCACGTTGTTTAATGATATCAATTTCCACATTTGAATCCAAAAGTCCTACTCTTGTCTTTCTTCCAAACATGTTACTACTTAAATAGCATTCTAGTAGATGCAAATGTTTCATAAACGATTCCCAAGCACTGTCCGTAAACAAAATCATTTTGGGTCCATGAGTTAAAATCACAGTAGGGGAATAATCTGTAGATTTCATAACACCGATTAAAACACTTTTATCCAAACTGGAAGAGATTGGGTAAAATATTCGCAAAAATACCTCACTCAATATGTTTGGAGAAATATTATCTTCAATATCCCTTTTTCTCTTTTGTATAGTCTTTCTTCTTTTACCTTTTTCTTCAACATTATTACTGGCGTGAAGTTGTCCGCAAACGTTTTGTTCACCTCCTTCCTGGTGACCTTGAGGATCTAAAAACTCAGATATCTCCTTCTCAATATCTACCACATTTTCAGGTGTACCACTAGGAGAAGCCATATTGAATACGATGCTACCCATACAACAGTAGGCAACAAACTGATGAGGAGCGGTCTGTACGCTCTGCTTTTATACTCGCGGAATGAAACAAAACCGGTTCTTACAATACATTTTTAACAATTCCAGTTAAAGGTGTGTATGTTACGATTTTATCATGTAGAATTAAACAGTATGCAGTTGTATTAGCCGGTATAGCATCGTTGAATTCCATTTCTATTTTTATATCCACACTTGAAGACTTTACTGATTCATTTTGTTTAGAACAATCGATTACAACTATTGGGTAGGCATCGAAATATTTGTCAGGTGGTAATAAAGGTGTATTTGTTTTACCGTAATATGAACTTTGGAATCTCGCGTACATATCGTACAATATACTGTATTTCTTCTTAGTGAATGACACATTTAAATTGTCGTATGGAAAGAATTGTGAATTTAAATAAACTTTAATATTTTTCAAGTCACAATGATCAAATTGTCCTGCATGTTTAGTAATGGCGTCTCTTCTACCTGTTTGTAAACCAAATATAATATACCTGGCTCGTTCTACATAATTCGATGTTTTAACAGTCCAAGTGTGTCGATCCGTAGTAGGTAAACTGGGATGCTCATGAAATTCCCAACTTCTAAATGGAATAACAATATCACGATCGGCTTTTAATTTTCTTAAAAGTAGCATTCTATGCTCGTCAGCCAATTTAACATGTGGAACTCTCCATACAATTTTGTCTAATTTTAATTTCCATTCTAAAGTCGCATCTGTAGTAGCATCTGCAGCTTTAATAATGTCTTTATCGTTAGAAGATCTCAACAAAACTAATTCTTGTTTAACGTTTAATATTATTTTCCTATAATCTTCAGCAAAACCAAGCAGCAAACGTAATGGAATATGAAAATCAAAATATCCATTTGGATTTGGAGTGATCGTGTCAATCGTAGGTAATACCCATCCGGCAGGTTTAAGTAAATTGGTTTCATTGGGTGTTATAGATGTTAATCCTTTTAAAGTTGTCGTAATACCTACTTTTTTAGTGGAATCAACTGTTACACCTGATATTTCATATCTAATTTCATCAAATAGGAAAGCCATAGGATTATTTATAAATGGAACTGTTGTACCAACAGTAGTACCGTCCTTTTTAGTAACTTGTCCTTCAATATACAAGTAACTTTCACATGGTAGTGTGTAAATGTCTTGATTTTGTATGGGAATACGAATTTCATCGTTATTGTTTAATTTCGATGAAGTGTAAGGGTTGTGGGTGTGATATTCTTTTTCCCATAGGGTTTCGTCGAATGTTGGACCCTGCGCTATATCCAGTATATCCATACTCGGTTAATTTTAATCCAATTCTCTCTAAGAAACGAATGTTCTCGCGTGTTAACTCCTCCACAGCTGAAGAGCTACTAATGCGGTTTCCCGTAGGTTGTTCGCTTTTAAATGTTAAACCCATGGTTTTGTATTAAAGTGTCGATTTTAAATGTAATCTAATCGTAATAGG
The DNA here is from genome assembly GCA_030545055.2 of Neoaliturus tenellus. NCBI lineage: Eukaryota > Metazoa > Arthropoda > Insecta > Hemiptera > Cicadellidae > Neoaliturus > Neoaliturus tenellus. The sequence goes on from CM061532.1 coordinate 177,963,779, forward strand.
CTCTTCTCTGAAGTCTACCAAGTTACCGTCTTGATCCAATACGCTCAACACGATGTCTGAAATGAAAGTGGTGTTCAACGGTAGATATACCAGGTTTTGTGGCTTTTCAACAATTTTAAATCCAGGTGGTACACTTGGGTAAAAAGTATGTATGATGTGGGTGTTAGCCCCATCCCTGTAAGCACCTTGTATAATGTTACAAGTTATGTCTATACTATTGACTTTTAATATTGTTACTGTTTTCTTACCGGAATGTGTTACATCTGGTTCTAAAACAGGCTCATCGTTGGAAAATCCTAATAAATCACCAATTGAGTTTGGTTGAGTGAAATCTATATAATATTTGGAAGTAATTTCAGCTTTCATCGTATTATTATTACCTTTTAATGTTATATTGTCTTTTCCCATTTTAGTTTGCAAAAATTCATTTATATGATCAATTTCATAAGAACCTGTGGGTAACCTGCACTCTTGTAAGTCTGTAAATTTTCCACTGGCATCCTTTCCCTTATAATAATGCAATACGTTATTTTTACCTTCCGTAACATTGGGGATAGAGTTGTAAGTTGTAAAATCCAATAGTGCCGCCTCCCAAAACCTTCCTTTTTGCAAGCGTAACGCTGGAAAAAGGATACTTCGTAAAGTGGACGATTTTCCTGTTAATGATACCGTATAGGAAGACATCTCAATAGTGACTGATACTTTTAGCTAGAAATTCCAAACATAAATGGCCGCATATTGAAGTATTATCAGGTTGTTCTCTTTTATAGTTATAATATATGTTTTTAGCAGATTTAAAGTAATTTTGAAGTTCTTTTGGTGGTGGCAAATTACCGAAACTATCAAAATAATATACATTGTTATTTAGTTTCTTATAACAAACCCAATGGGTGCCAGGCCCTTCAGTATTATCCAAATTTACAATTCCAGTCTCATTTTGCCACATTTTCTTTGGTAAACTGTCTTTCATAAACACACCGCGGAAAAATGGTATTTTTAAACAGGAAATATATTTAAATAATTCAATATTGGTTAATGCTTTATGTGGTATGACCAATTGATTTCTTTCATTTAATATGCACGATAAGGTCTTAGGTAAAGACCTGCCCCGTTTTTTACCATTGACCACACGGTGGGCTTCTTCCTGCCTTTTCTTGTAGATCGTCGTCTTCTTTTTATATTTCCTCCATGTTTTCTTGTGGTTGACCTCCTTTTTACTCTCCTTCTCCTCCTTCTTCCACCTCCTACTGCTGTTTTAGCCTTCATACCTGCTGTTACTGCTAAAGCTGCTGCTTTTTCTGCTATGCTAGCGTCACTTGATTTTACTCGTTGCCAAGCTATGTCCGCAAGCTTTTTGTCAGCTCTTGATCTATTTTTTGAATCGGCAAACGTGGAATATGCGATATCGTGTTCTTTACAAGCCTGATCTAACTTATTTATGCCAGGATCGCCTCTTTCCAGTCGTTTTTTCAATTTAGTTCCTGGTCCGCAATACTGATAACCTCCCGGTATATGAAATTCGTATGGTAATGCGTCTATTGCTCTATTTACTATGGATCCTACTGGAATTCGTTTTAAAGCTTTACTTAACAGAGAAACCGCTGTAGATGTGATCCCACTTCCTTTCCTCGCAATGTCCCGATTTGGACTGATATACCGAAATGTCATTAATGTCTTTTATAATTGCAATTCGCAACATATGTGTTTCCTCTATGAGGAGTTAAACATAAATGAAGTTGTTTGTTAAGATATTCAAGTTATATATCAAAAGTACCCCAATTAGCAATGTTAGAAGTTCTAAATTTTATAGTTTTAGGGTTATAAAAGTATTTATTAACAATTTCCTGTTTTATCCATCTTCCTCTCAAGTTTTCATCAAGCGAAGTATATGTTTTATCTGCAATATAATTGTGCATATCAAATAATAAATTACCTATTACTTTTACAAGGAAATTAACAGTTACAGCATGATCTGCATGATCAGGGTCTTTAAGCTCTGTTATACGTTTATTATTACAAGTATACACTTTGCTATCCATTTGTGATAATGTGATAGCCTGTCCTACAGTTGCAGCATCATTTGCTTCTCTTCCTTGCGCCATGTTTGTTAATTTTTTATTACTACATATAAAAAACGCATGGTAATTATTTGGATCTAGATGTACTGTTTGTCCTAAGGTAGCCGCGTCTCTATCTGCATGACCCCATGACACATTTGATAACCTTCCATGCATGCAATCCCAATAAGCGTTTTTGTATGTCAATAAATGAAATTTTTCATTACCTTGAATAAAGTCATTCCCTTGCTTTGATAATACTTCATCTCGTTTTGCAAATCCAGTTGTTTCTTGTTTTAAAGTCTCTTTCATTTGACCCACTGTTGCACCATCAGATGGTGCTGAACCATCTTTTACATTCGCCAAACAATTGCCAAGACAATCGATAACTCCCACATCACGTATGACACAATGATCTTTTATATATTTGAGATTTACAGCATCATTTTCATTTTTTGGATAACCTATATCGTTAATAACAAATTTATAAAAAGAAAATCCATCTTTTGTCTTTTCAGGTATCAAAGAATGTAAATAGCGTCTATTTACGCTGTCTTTTGCATCTTTAGGGTCATCTACGTTGGATATACGTTTATTGTTGGCACTATACGTTTTCCCATTGAATTTTAACGTATTTTTTAATTCAGATGACAAATAACCTTTGTTTATCGCATCACCGTTTTGATTTGGTTTACCAACGTTGATAATTCTATGATCTTCTGCGTCATATGTGTTATTTTGTAGTTTTAATGTTGGCGATATCTTTTCCTTTAATATTTTTAAGTTTATTGCATCGTTTTCATCCGAAGGATCTTTTATGTTTTTTAACCTTTTATTACTCATATCATAATCTCCATCAGGTGTTTGTGGTAAACCAGCACTTCTTTTTAAACTATTGGCATAATATAACCCATCCGAGGAGTAACGTCCGAACTTGTCGACACTCATGGTGCAACTGAATAGTATTCTAGGGAGTAACGCATTTTTATGAGATTACCCCACGGTTTCGGAGTTCATCCACTAAAGCCACCCATTCGTTTTCCAATCCAGTATGACCCGCTTCTTTAGCTTCATGTATTAGTTTCATTCTATCCACCAATTTATTGATATTATTGTAATAAATCACATTTGTGTTATATAGTTTCTTCATTAAACCTGTACCCGTAACGGACTTACTTCTTTTTCTTCGTTCCTGAGCACTTACATCCAAAGTGGATGCCATAAATCTTCGTTTTACAGGTTTTCTTTGTGTTAACGGCATTGTTTGTCTTCTAGTTGGTATTAACTTGGATACAAATTCTTTATATTTTAAAGACTTAGATCTAAAAGGAGGCTGGTCAGGTAAATACTTTCTCCTATATGCATTTGTCTGTTCCAAAATATTTTTATATGCTTCCATGTCTTTTTCTTTCACTACCGATACTGAAGGCTTATTTTCAAATAATAATTCAAATAATCCTTTTGTGCCCTTATACCTTTGATCACCAATGACAATATTATCATGTTCGTCAACGTTTAACGGGCTATTACCTATCATTAAACCGTCTTCTGTTAATCTCGCTCCATAACTATGGTAATTCTTATTAGGAATTGTTCCGAGTAACATTTTTACCATGTATTTCCTTCCTAAAGGTCCTTTGTTATGAATGTTTTCACCCAACAAGCTTATGTTTGACGGACCTTCCCTTGTCTCTTCTTCTTTTTCCTCTTCACTAGCAGTTGATACAACTTCATGTCCTTTTTTGGCTTTTACTTCATATAATTCTTTTATTCCACTATAGTCCGGTGATTCTAGCTCTCTTTCGGGTTCTCCACCGGTAAAACCACTATACGTAGAGGATTCCGGGTCTTCATCACTAAACTCTTCTGATTTTACATTTTCTCTTTCAAACTTCGTAATAGGTGCAATCGCATCTCCTTCCAATACAGGTTTAGCAAATTTTTTGTTTAATTGTTTCAAGGGTTCAGTAATAGGTTTAAAAGTAGATTCAAGGAATTTCTCCCTCTCGCTAATACCTAGTTTCAATGCTCTGTTTTTAGCCCGAATAGAATCACTAAGTGATTTTATTTCTTTTACTAATTTTTCTTGGTTAACCATGTTTGTAGCAAGACGTGTTGTACAACAATGAATGTGTTATACCGCGTTTAATGTATTAATATAAATTTATCAAATCCTATCCTGTATCGACCATTGTTTAGCGTTTGTTCCTTCATAATTGTTAGGAACCCATACTTTTCAGCCCAAGCCTTTCCACACAACTCTTTAAATCGTTCAAATGTCATATCCGCATTTACATGATCAAAATATATATGTTTTAGGTTGGTTTCGTCCTGTTTAAATACAATTAACATGTTTGCATTGTCTCTAATGAGTTGTTTAGGTATTTTGCTGTAAGTTTGGCCAATATAAATGCTATCTATGTTGTTATGTCGACCCATAGCGAAGTAATTCCTTATTGTGTTTTGGTTTTCACAAGATACATCGTCGAATATAAACACGGAGAATGGTTTAGCTTCTTGTGGCTGCATGACACTCTCGCTTGCATTAAACTTTAAATATTTAACTTCAGGCACATTAGTCAGTATCTTTTCCAATAATTGATACTTTGGTTGTTGTAGTGATTTTGAAAATACATATAGATTGTTAAATCGTAATCCTTTAGGGTTTGTAACCAAATTGAATACTACATTAGTTTTTCCACAGTTGGAAGGTCCGGTAACCAGACAACGAACGGTGTTTGGTAACAAATTGCCATGTTTCCCACTATTGAATTCTGAATTATCCACTGTGAGTTCATCTATATTATTAATAGTAAAACTCTCTTTTTGTGGTACTATCTCCATCCTTTGTAATGGTTCAACCTAAAATGATTCTCTATCGTTATATCAAATCCTTTTTAGGTATCCAAGAATCTTCCGTCTTATTAAATCCTAACCATCGTACTTTGACCTTATCTTTTTTCCGTTGCAACACCTTTTCAACTAAATATACATCGCCTACTGTTGATTTTAACATTTCATGTCCATAAAACCCTCCTTCAAGCAATTGTCCTTTATTATCTTTTAAAATATATGTCTCAGGTACTGTAGGTTGTACTTTGAATACAGTAAAAACCTCATTGGTCCAATTTGGCAGGTATCTTTTACTGAATACACCTTTATATTTACTTATTCGCACTTTATCACCCACATTAAATTTTTTAGGCTTTAGTTTTTCAACTTTTGGTTTAGTATTCGTTTTTATACGTTTTAATACAAGGTTTTCATTTTTACTAGTTACTTGGTTTGGTTTCATCCCGATAGTCCTATGAAATTTGTTATTGTAATCGTTTATAAGTTTTGGTAACATATCAATCCATATGTGTGATCCTCTGTTGGAAAACATTTTATACATTGCACTTTTTAAAGTTCTGTTGAATCTTTCGATTATTGAGGCTTTTACCTCTGAATTGGTTGAGTAATGGTTTATATTGTGTTTTTTCATTAAATTTGCAAATTCCTTATTAAAATATTCTTTTCCATCATCTGTTTGTAAATGTTTAATAGTATGTTTGTCTCTTTGTATAGCTGTTTCCATTGCTTTTGTAACACTTTTGCCACTTTTATCTTTTAGTGGTAAAGCATCTGCCATTTTTGAAAAACAGTTAATAACCGTCAATATGTATTTATATCCTTTATTTTGTTTGCTATAAGGAATCATTTCGATTAAATCCGCTTGATATAAATCATTAATTCCTTTTATCACCGTATTTCTTCGTGGAAACTTTCTTCTTGCAGGTTTATGAAGTTCGTTGACAATTTGTTGCTTCAAGTCCTTCATATTGCAGGTTTCAATGTTTGTTGTATCACATGTATAATCACAATGAATGTTGTTTTAAATATTCACATCATTTATATGGGTCAAGGTCATCCAAACTTGTGTAAAAAAATGGGGAACACGGCGTTGGACTTGCCGTGTTCCCCATTTTTTTACGGAAGGAGAAAGGAATAAGGTCGTAGTTGTAGAAGGACGAAGAATAGGTTACTAGTTGATAGGGTTTAGAGAGTAGTGGCCAAAAGGAAGAGTGTGGATTTTGTCGGGCATAATGTATCTTTTATCATCCCGAGCTGACAACGCTTTTTTAATTTCGGTGACACTGTAGACTTGATGCTTGAAGCTTCGGATATTGTTGAATGTTGCTGATATCGTAGTATCTTCAAACAAACAAGTCTTGTAGTGGTCAAATGTCACGTGTTTTTTCAAATAAGATGTCTTCACTCCTTTTGCTTTCTTCACTGTCGGTGTGTTGTTCTCGTGGTACATCTTAAATGAATACAATTTCGCCATCAGCGCCACTATTTCTTCTAAAGGCATTCCATTTGCTTCATCTTTGAATTTTCCAATTACTTTTTTATATTTTTCATTAAAATTTGGATGGTTCTTCGGATAGTCAGAAAAATCGAAATCTTCTTTGTATGGAAAAGTCCTTAGGTCTTCATACATGTCCAAAGTCTTTATCCAGTAGATAAACGCGTCCGTATCCATGTATGCGACTCCAATGTTTTCCCTTCCGTAATGTTTAACCATTTTGTTATAATGGAAATCATACATCAGGGTTTTACTTATATCCAAAATCGACATACCTATGTATAACGGACGGTCCATGACTATTGTTGTTTTCTTCATACTGACAGCGACTAGATTTTCGTTTATAATCATGGATGTTCCGAAATTTGGTTTTTGCACTAATTTTTCCAATTTTCTAGGATCACTCACTAATTTTACATTTTTATGTTTTCTTTTGTTCTCCAAGGTCTTCCCAAAGATGGCGTTGTTCATTAATTTATAGAAGTCCTTTTCAAATGCTGTTGTTGCTGCAGCTCTTCTTGTAGTGTTGGAATCAATGTATGGTTTCAACCAACAAGATTGGGTGAATTCAATTGCTCTATGAATTCTCACTATACGTAGACCCAATTCAAGAGCCTGTTGAACTACCCAGTAGTGAGCCACATAGCGATCTTTATTCTCCAAGGTCATCATCAATTTTGGCCATCTTCCTGTCGGTGAAACTTCAGTCTTGGCTAGGAGAGGCAAGTCGTAGTGATGGTCATGAAGGTGCTCCGGGTATTCAAAATCACAGTCCAAAATATAGCCTTTTGGACCATCCTTTGGAATCTGTGAGATGTCTCCGATGGTGGCCGGGTCGATCCACTTGAAGTCAGCGTAGGGAAGCGGATTTGACATTGCCCAACCATAAAGGTTGTTTGCATCAAAATAGCCAAGGTAGACCGATGGTTGTTGCTCGTCGAAGCCGGGGATGTACTTGTTGTTGGCTTTGACATGACGTGTTACAGCTTGTGTCAAACCGCCCCGTACACCAGATTCCATCATGAGCACCATATCAATATCCGTTAGAAGTTCCAGTCGACAGTTGGTTGACTTTAGCATAGCTTGCCATGCTAATCCTGGAGATGTGTACGAGTGTAGAGGGTCCAGTCCATAGGCGGAGAAGCAGGTGTTTCTGAATTCTTCCATCACATCGCACAGCAGAGTTACGTCCAATTTTATATAAAAGTCAGAATATTCCCCTAAGGTTTGAATGTTTAGTTGGTTCCAAACATTACATGCATGATTGTAGTCTTCAACGGAGATTTCACTTTCGTTTAATTTGCTGTTGAAGGCTTCAATCGGCGGTAGACTGGTTTCTTCAAATTTTTCTGTAGAAGTTATGTAATCGTAGGGGAACACTCCTTTCCGTAATACTAGGTCTAATTTATCTTCAGGTACAATTTTTCTGGTTTCTTTTAGGTCTTCTCTTCTTAGGTTCTCTGACAATTTGGCTAAACTAGATGCCATAAATCTGTAAGAGTCTACGAAGCGAAGTTTAATTTTACCTACTGTTTTTGAAAAGCTGATGTACTTTTCCAATGTTGTAGCAAGAACATCAATTTTACCGTCATCTCTTCCTAACTCCGGGATAATAAAGTGGGAGTCGTAGCCGCTAAGATTGTGTAAAACGACAGGAATAAAGTTTGGCAGTTTGTAATTTATATTGCATGAATTACAAGCAGCTCCTCTGTATAACCCTGTCAGGTGATCGTGATCTCTTACTTTTGGATTTTCTTCACTGAACATCTTCTTGCATAAATAGCATCTTGTCGCTAAGTTGTATTCTTCTTGTTGATTTTGGTTTAAAGGTTCCATAGGTACAATATTACCGAACAAGCGTTGAACCTTTCCAGCAATATCGTACAGTTGGTCTACAAAATACTTAGCGGCTTCTTCACCACGGTAGAGTATTGGAGTGGATGTTAAACCATAGTCTTGCAATTGGTTTTCAGACAAGGTTGATTTAACTAGTAAACAAAAACTGTTGGGCTGATGCAACTGATATTTTGTTCTTCTAGTCACTTCGCCGTCCGGCAGCTCCTGTGGTACTAACGTTGATTCAAAATCTGTATAGACCACTAGTGGAATTCGGTATTGGTGAACTGTCTTGTTAAATTGTATTGAAGCTCGGGTAGGCGGTGGAAGACTTATCTTTACTTCATAGTTCTCGTTGCAAAGTCTTTTATGTTCCAATAACCAGTCCAATCCTCCACGTCTTGAATCTTTCCAAGAAAAGCAGAAACATCTCTTGCAAACTGTAATCCTATTTACTCTTTTGGTCAATTGTTTTACAACTAACGCTTCAAAGTCTTTTATCCATACATAATGGGAAATTTCACCCTTGGTTATCAATAGCAAATCCGTATGGTTTCTTTGCTCAACCTTTACTACCCGCAAAGGATAAACGTTGTTGGAATCATCCAGACCAAAAACATTGACTGAAACGCCAGGATTTTTCTTTTCAAATTTGTCAATATCTTTTAAAGTAACTGGGTAAGTAAGACCTTGAAAGTTGTAGCGGTGTTCATTTTCGTATTATTCTCTACCAACTCTACAAGGATTGTTTTTAACATACTTGGTTAACATTGCATACTTGAAACATTCATTACCCTCATTTTGAACATTTCTACACGAGTTAGTGTTTTGGATTTTCTTTGGTAGAGGGATAAAACTACTACCTCTTAAACCATATCCATGTTTATGAACCCTAACATCCATACCTTCGATTGATGACAAAGTCCATCCAGATCCTCTTCCTTCATGTTCTTGGAGTTTGGTTATAAGTTCCTCCAAGCATTCTTCAATAATATCATCAATGTCGGAGGTGAAGGTAAGGGTTCGATTTTTGGTAATGAATGCTCTCAATGCTGTTTCACCATCAGTATTGTTAAACATAGCCTCTAACACCATTCCAAATTTAATAAAATTTAGCCTTTGTAATTCTTCCCTCAACGTTTGACCAACAAGTTCCTTAGCCTGGGTTATGAATGTTTCCAATTCCAATTGAACGTTATTAATTTTGAAATGTGTTACAACTCGTCCTGGCAAGGCTGTGGTGCGCAGTTGTCTTACATCTTCCAGTTCTTCTTCTTCCATATCCTCTTCTTCGGTGTCCTCTTCTTCGGTGTCCTCTTCTTCAATAGGTCTTGTAGCAGTAGATGGTCCAGCACCAGCAAATTGGATCACACTAGGTCTTCTTCTTTGCATTTGCTGTAGATAGCTGTCCCAGTAGTCCGTCTGCTTCTGGTGCTCTTCCAAAAACCGGTCAATTGAGTCTAAGTCTATTTCATCCATGGTAATATCTTCTTTTCTATCTTCGTCTTCATGTAATTCTCTGTGTATGGTGAAAAGATCTTCGTCTTGAAAGATTTCCCCACAAATGTCGCAAAGAGCCATTTCAAACAGTTTGGCTTTGAATGCACACTCTGTGAATGTCCACGCAATAATGAGCAGCGCACTCCACCGGGACCCTTTATATCCGAGGCAGATAGGTGGGGAAAGTGACGTCATATGGAAACAGGTTATCACTCATGTGCTAAATTTAGCCTTTACACAACCGTTTGTAATACATTTATCAGTAGGCTTGATAAATTGATGATATTTGGTCTAGATTCAATAATTTGTACAAGTTTTTTCAAAGATGTCTGTTTGAGCAAGTTTATGTAGGTCAAGGTCATTTGGAATTATTATTTTGAGCGGGGGATAGAGCACTAAGCAGCATCATTTACTACAAAGTGCTCTATCCCCCGCTCACATTCTTTTTTAACTTTTTGTTTAAACTTTTTTTTTACAAGGGTGAAACATCACCATCAGAGTCGGAATCATCATCCTCATCACGGAATAGGCAGCGATGACAATACATAATTCTTCTGGCAACTAACATCCTATCCATTGGACGATGGGGAGTGTCTTGTTCTTGTTCTTCTTCTTCTTCGGTTTCCAATTGGAATTCCATTTCCGACTCAGATGACGACTCTAATGTTTCGTAGGCGTGCAAGTCCACCTCATTGTCCGTTGAACCAGCTTCGTCAGAGTCCGTTTCAATATCCATTATCTCTTCCTCCTCCTCTTCTTGATCAACCGCAGGTAGTTGGTCCTCTACTTCTATAATTTCTAGAGGTATTACCTCCAGAATAGAGACAATTCTGTTGCGATGGAACACGGTGTTGTCAAGTGGAGCCATGGTATGGAAGTGTTGTATCCATCCAATTTGCTTACCCTTTTTATACCCCCACCAACTATACAATTTATGTGGGTCAAGGTCACGTAAAGATACCCTTTGAGCGGGGGATAGACCACTAAGCAGCATGCTAGTCCATTGCCGCAAAGTGATCTATCCCCCGCTCTATTCCGCAGACCACACTCAAGTCCAAGTCCACATCCAAGTCCACATCCATATGTTACACTTTATTATTACTGCCACCAAGTAATTGTCACTCGCACATTTACTTGGTTTTGATAAAGGTACTGCACAAACTCCATATTGGTTGTTTGTTCGTTATACAAATGCATCATGAAATATGCAATATTATCGATTGCGGCATTGTCCAACGGTTCGCAATTCACAAGTTCCAATGTGCCCTGGCTGGTCTTATCCTCTATAAGTTCCACCACTTCGTTGATGTCTTCTTCCAAGAGGATGAACTCAACACTGAAGCTCTCCATTGTTGTTGTTGATAGTGTCTAGACAAATGCTTGACTAAATACTTTATTCATCAGTCCTACATATATACCAATTTCCCCCTCCTATTACCTATTCCCCCTCTACCTTTATATAGGTCAAGGCCATCCAATAATACCCTTTGAGCGGGGGATAGACCACTAAGCAGCATGCTAGTCCATTGCCGCAAAATGATCTATCCCCCGCTCTGTATTCCACACAAGTCCTAGTCTTTACACACACATAAGCCCCCCAGTCTTTTACACTTACTCATATACTCTGTCCTCCCTGCCAATTAAGAGTTCCCCATGTTTGCCACTATTTTCAATTAACCTTTCCAAGTCCCAAAACACAATGTCCAAATTAACCAAGTTCGCTCGTCCAATTTGAAACACACTATTCCCCCCAAAGTCACTTGCTCTCACTTGTTGTCCTGTATACTGCTTCTTCTTCCACGCTACAATCACTACCCTACCTTCTTCAACAACCATTCTTTTAACATTATCATACACCTTCTTCAACATCCCTCTACAGTTTAAATAGTTTATGGTTACATACTCCCACTCCTTACCAATGATCAGTGATCCACTCATTTTCTAGCGTTCCACTGGAAGGTTCAAAGCAGAATGAAGTCGGGATGTACAGACCCCCCTCTTTTATACCAGTTAACCGGTTGTCCTTGCTGTAAAGTGGGTCAAGGTCATCCAATGCTAAACTTTGAGCGGGGGATAGACCACTAAGCAGCATGCTAGTCCATTGCCGCAAAGTAGTCTATCCCCCGCTCTGTATTCTACACACACACACACACACACACATGTCCCTGTCCAAGTCTTTCATTACATACCCAATATATATTCAGTTCCTTCATCATCACTATCACTCATCACTGCTTCCACAAACTCCACAGGATTAAAGTTAAATTGTTTCAATTGTTCTTTTAAGTTTTCAATTTGTTGGTCCTTTACTTCTAAAACACTGTGAAGGTGTGATATGTAGTCCGCTGCCTCGTTGATGCTTGCTACTCTCGGATCGCCTAACTTCAAGCTGGGAACTACACCCTGCAGCCTGTAGTACGCCATACGCCTTTCTTGCTCCTGCCGTTGACCAGGACTGAGCAAGCCTTGCCCGTCTTGGCTCACCTCCAGCAAGGTCCGTAGCATTGGAGCTTTGCAGGCGTTTGCCCGAGCAACAGTTATGCTGTGGAATGGTCGAGCAGGTCCACGAGTAGCAGGCAGGACGTTGGCAGCACGCCTTCTTGAAGAAGAAGAGGAAGCCTGAGAAGTTTTGCAGTTGGAAGCCATGTTGAAGTGAGGTATTCAGCTAAGCGATACAAAGCAGAATAACCAAACTGCACATCAATACCCGTATATATACACTTATCAGTGGTGGGGGTACTAGCTAGCCTTGGTAAAGTGGGTCAAGGCCATCCAAAAACATTACCAGAACGGGGGATAGATCACTAAGTGGCATGTTAGTCCATTGCCACAGAGTGATCTATCCCCCGCTCTGTATTTCACATTCACGCACACATTCATACATACACACAAGTCCCAGTCCAAGTCTTTACCCACACACCTATCCACTCTCATCCTCACTATCATCACTGTCCAACAGGCTTTCACACTTCTTAATCAGTTTTTCCCATTTACTCCTGACATAAAGTAGCTCCCTGCGAGTATTCTCTAGCATTCTGTCCCTTTGCTCTATCACTTCGTCGTACCACTCGATGATGTTTGGTGGAGTCTGAGTTGATGCATCCGTCGTGGTTGGTTGAGACGCTCCGCTGCTCCGCAACTCCTTCCTCACAGGACCAAAGCCGGAGAATCGGACACGACTCCTTGACGAAGGCCCCGATCGGATTGGTCCAATGCTCGGGCTGGAGTTGGAGGCGACCGGGCCAGAGGTAGAGGCTGGGACGTTCATAGCAGACATGGTGGTGTTCAGCTTAACGGTGTAAAGCAGAATGAGAGGACGGTTGATCACCACTCCTATATATACCCATTTCTAGTGGTGGGGATAACACGGGGGGGGGGGGGGGTTAATAAAAATTTTGCTTAGTCTTCCCGGTCATCAGTTTTACATACCTTTAGCACACCCATTATTTTGGTTTCTTCAATAACTTTACACACCTCAAACACCCAAGCAAACAGCTCATCTATGTTGTTATAATTAATTTTTGTCCAGTGTTCATACTTATGAGTTTGGTTGTTTATAATACATAGATAAAATGTAGACCCGTCTCGTCTTATACAATACTCAACTTCCATTCTATGCTGGTTTAGCACTTCCCAAGCATTGTGTTGATCTATCAAGAAGTCACCACCTTTGTAATTGTACCGTGACATGTTTACCACTGAGCACAGAAACAGACTGAAGCAAATGAACGGCTCATACAAGCTTAGTAAGAGCGTTAGAGTGGGGGGTATCACGTGATACACAACATTAGTTGTAAGGTTAGCAGTTTACTTTAAACAGTAATTTATATGGGTCAAGGTCATTCAAACTTTAAAAAATTTTTACCTCCAAACACTTGTAGCAAGCTACAAGCGTTTGGAGGTAAGTTTTTTATTTGTTAAAGATTTTTGTAACTTAGTCTTCACCCTCAAGGACACGGTTTGAGATTGTCCCAGTGAGTTTACATCACCGCCAGGTTAAAGTATTATACAAGTCAAGTGTTTTTTTTTATTACTTGACTTGTATAATACCCCTCTCCCTTACTTTAAGAGGGTTAAGACTAAATTTGGAAAAATAATTTGGAAAAAGACTTTTTAAATATTGTCCAACACAGCCTAACAATTTTGTTTTTTTTGGTGGGCCCATGTCCTAGTCCATTTCCCACACGGTTTCACATCCTTTCCTTCGTATTAGATAGGCTTTAGGTATGAAAAATTCTCTTTGTACCATACGAGGTGGTACTTGCATTGTACAAAGGCGGCCTTCACCTTTTACAACGATTTCTACTTTCTTATTACCTGCTCCATATGTCTGACCAATGAAATAGTATTTTTCATCAACCTTTAGCCTTCTAATATCCCGCGGTTGCGGACCGTGGGGATGTCTGAACTTGAACGTTTTAGGCTTAATGTACAGAGTATAGGGTTTGAATTGCCGAAATTTGACTGTACTTTTGAGGTGTCGTTGGCAGCGATCCCCTTCTGCACAAGCAAGTTTCTGGCAACACAAAACCCCAAACTTACTAGACATCCAAGCGTAATCGCATTTCTTACCCTTGCCAGCAGGGGCTTTAACGCGTTTACGTTTCTGTGTTGGACTCTTTAGCGGAGTGTCTTGGAGCTTCTCTGAATTAGGCTGGCTAGAAGGGATGGGGTTGGAAGGAGGTAGAAGGGGCAAAGATTGTTCAAGCGGGATGGAGCAAACAATTTTGGGCGGGGTAGGAGAGCGTGTTAGGTCTATGGTGGGAAGATCAGGGGAGAAGATGGATTTACGGGGTGGTTTGGTTGGTGTAGGTGGCATGGGGGATATAGGTGAGGGACATTGGGATGTAGTGTATGAGAGGATTTTCCGGGTTCTGCTGTATGGGGTGATCCTCGACCTAGACGTCTCTTCAAAAGCCGCAGACTCCGATCCTGAGTCCGATAGCAGCGAGAGTGCTGGAGAGGCTACCGGGACTCGACCTGACGACTTGACGAGTTCTCCTGACGATGGCTGTGCACCAGCCTCTTCCACTGTCGCCGGCAATGGCGACAGGCTGGGCATTGAGGCGGGGCTGTGGCGGCGGCGGCGGCGGTGGCGGCATCGTCAGGCAGCTCAGGATGTTCGCAGTCATCAGGTATTCCAGGATCGAAGTCGAGGATGATGAGGGTCGAGACGTGTCGGTCGAGGTTGAAGTTGATGGGTAGTTTTTTAGCTTCAGACCCATTTTACCCATTGTAATAAATGAAAAGAATAGATGTAAAGAAAGAAGTGAACGTGTAAAACAAAAGTCTCAAGAGCGAGAGAGAGTACCTGTCCGTATGGGAGCTTGGACCGGAATGAGAAGTGCGTGCAGCCCGGCCGCCTTATATCCCCACCGGGGCTGCCACGCCCAGGATATTAGGGGTGGGGGTGGAGGGGGGGGGTTTCGCACTTTTTGCGGGGGGGGGGGGGGGGGGGGTTCGCACTTTTTAAAAAAAAATAAGCCCCACTTGAGGCATTTATGTTACCATAGCTGAAGCTCCCAAGGGACCCAACTATAAACAACTCCAAACTTGTGGGTTACAAATACCTAACTGTTATATTTTTTTAACAGACATTAATGTATTAACTGTGTTAATAAGACCTGACTGTTAAACACTTTGAAAGATTTTACATATTTAGGTCAAGGTCACAAAAAAACTTTAAAAAAATTAAGCCCCACACCCCCCTTTGGGGGTGTGAGGCACTTGGGTTGTCATCGCTGTAGCCTCCGAAGAGACCCAACTATGACAACAAGGCAACATCCAATGTCGTGTACCCTTCGCCACGCAAGACTTTGTAAACATTTACTGCATTGTCTTTTCAGTAGCTAACAAAGATTCATTTACATAATTTTGTGTTTCCAGAAGGAAACAAACTGAGGACACCCTAGTGGCTTACGTCCTCGTCCGAGTGCAGAGGCCGCCGCAACCTTTTGCATGCCAGCGTACAAACGGACATGCTCCCAAATGCCATCCGCAACCTTTTGCATGCCTGGCAGGAGCCTACCGATAATTAAATAGGCTTTACACGGGGGCCTACTCCCGTAATCTATCTTTAATATTTTTAATTTAAAATGCATTGAATTTTTACAAGTCTTTGTAGGTCAAGGCCACACGGACATTAAAAAATTTCGGCCCCCGTACATCCATGGCGAACCACGAATGTTCGGGGGCCTTGGGGACTAAAAACACAAATAGCTAACAAAGATTCATTTACATAATTTTGAGTTTCCAGAAGGGAAAACATACTGAGGACACCCTAATGGCTTACGTCCTCGGTCCCGAGTGCAGAGGCCGCCACAACCTTTTGCTTGCCAGCTTACAAACGGACATGCTCCCCAAATGCCATCCGCAACCTTTTGCATGCCTGGCAAGGAGGCCTACCAATTATTATAAGTGGCTTTACACGGGGGCCTACTCCCGTTCCCTGACTTTACAATTTACTTTGAGCATTGAAAAAGCTCAAGGGGGGATTGCTAAAACAAGCGTATACACTTTAGAAACATATAACACACTTACAACACACAATTGAGCTCAACGTAGTCAATGCTGGAACAAGCACATACACATTAAACACATATACAAACAAGACACAAAGGATAAAAGACACAGGAGACATAGGGTACAAGGTAAAACACTCTCATATAAAACAATTCGCAATACCAAACGCAAGCGCAATATCTTACAACTAATACAAGTCTTAAAGTTAGAGTAGACTTCGCTAAACACTGAAGGCGCCATTCAATGTTTAGTGATGCCTATGGCGGTCCGTCCCGGTCGTTCACGTTCAACGCGCGGGAGCGGACTGCGAGCCGGCTCTGGCCGGACCCCTTATATCCCCACCGGGGCTGCCACGCCCTGGATATCAGGGGTGGGGGAGGGGGGGGGGGTTTGCACTTTTGCGGGGGGGGGGGGGTTCGCACTTTTTTGTCGGGGGGGGGGGGGGTTCGCATTTTTGCGGGGGGGGGGGGTTCGCAATTTTGCGGGGGGGGGGGGGGGGTTCGCACTTTTTGTCGGGGGGAGGGGGGGGGGTTCGCACTTTTTGTCGGGGGGGGGGGGGGGGTCAGGTAAGTAAGTGGGTCAAGGTCACCCACAACACTTGTACTCTAAGTGTTGGCTATACCCCCACCACAACTGGGTCCCTAGGCTGCACAACACCGCTTCGCCAGTATGTCTCCGGCTTCCATGCGGTGCGTCTCGCTGTTCTCTAGCTCTCTATATGTAAGTAATTTTACAAGTTCTGAATGTAGGTCACTACACTTTAACTCTGGGACGATATCGACTTGTAGTATTTCTGTGTTTTGACTCAAGGTCATCACACTTTAACTCTAGCACATCGGTTATCGTACCAGAGGTGCTCAATAACCTAACTTGTAATGTTTAGGGTGGCGTTTGCACGCCACGTGGTATCGCCATGAGTGTCCAGTCCAAGTTTTAAGTTAAATTAATTTTACTGTAATCTTTTCCATTTCCGCTTCGTTTTGCCAAAGTATAAGGTGTCGCTTAATAAAGTGGTATTTCTCTAAAGTTATAGGAGATTGCAGGGATACAATTAGTTTATTTAGGAGACTCTTCATCTTGGAGTTTAACACAATTTCCACTTTGACTTTGCTTCCTCGGCTCTCACAGCCTAAGCTGTACAGAAATGTTTCTTCTAGTGCCAACTCGGGCCAAGAGAACAGTGTGTTGACTGTAGGACAGCTCATGGTGAAGTGATGCGATACTCCAGCGTACACCTCACCTTCCCCCACCACTGTGACCTTCCCCACTCCTGCTGGTTTCCCCCACCTCTTTTCCCTTGACTCATGCGCTACAAGCAGTCTCTCAGTATTGTGCGGACTTTTGTGAGGTGAAGCCATGTCGCAGGACACTTTAGGTAAGAAACTTAGCCGTGTTAAGACTTTATTAGTTGCTCACTGTCCACCACTCAAAGTTAAGAGAGTTTCAACTTTGGCTAAGTGGCGCAAACTGTTTGCGCGGACACCCTAAGTTTTATACCAAACAGACTAATGTCAGTTTTACTGATGAAGATTTGTTAATATATTGGATGAAATGACTTTTCCTTGCAAAATTCAGTTAGTTACTCCCATCCTGACAGTTTAGAGTCTTAGTCTCTCAAGCCAATATACCTAGCGTACACAGAGCCTGACAGTCAGTCACTCGGTGGCTGTCGTGGGGTGCGCATCGGTGTCGGCGCTCCGTTGTTAGGTTTTCAAGGTCACAGTAATATCAAATTGTTGGTGTTGTGCTGGTTCAAGGTCACCTGAGGGATAACCGATTGCCCATTTAGGCAGGGTCATGTCAGAAACTCGAGTTTAACTTGGCACTTTTGCCGTTTCTCGTCGAAAATTCGCTCCAAGTGGTCAAGGTCCGGGGACTCTGACTGAAACTCGGAGCGTAGTGCGAGGAAACGGCAAAAGTGCCAAAAAATTTTAAGTTTCGGCGTGACCTTGACCTCAGTGGCGTCGGTGACGTCATTTTGATGACGTAAGGGGTGATGACGTCATCAGCACGTCATTTCTGTGACGTCATGGGTGTGACGTCATAGAAATGACGTCATTGGTGATGACGTCATCGATGACGCAATCGATGACGTCATCGATGACGTCATCGGTGAGGTCATTGACCTCGATGACGTCATCCCTCAGGTGACCTTGAACTGAGCCAGCACCAACAATTTGACACTACTACTTGGAATCCGTAGTAAACAGTAATTTTTCAAAGTTGATCAAGTTGAGCATATTATAGCTTATGTCTTAATTATATAACCCTACAAAAAATTTCAAAGCCCCTCGTATAGCACATTTCATTTCATTGGCCACGTCACGTCACGTCTTCACATTTCATTTGACACCTCTCTCAAGTTTATCCGACATATATGATAACAAGTTTATATGAAAGAGTGTAATAAGAGCGGTTAAGAGCGTCAAACGGGAGCGGGCGAAGCACTGCCCGATGACTTTTAACTTGGTATTCCCCTGATACAGCCTCTAGTGCCAGCCGTTGGCCCTGCTGGGCACGCAGGCTCTGTACTACATTCCATGGCAAAATCCTCTCTCTCCTCACCATCTATTTTAGTCTTGGGTCTCAAACATGCTGAATAGCAGCACCTTTTTTTGCCACAGTGTTTTACAACGAATACTGGATATTGTGTCTACCGACGTCTGAATAGGTGTGTAATATTGAAGACCTTATTCAGGAAGTTCCCGCAACGGCCACTTGAATGCGCGTTCAAAATAACCGCTCTATCCCTTTAATTGTTCTTAAACATTACATTGTACACTTAAATTTCAATAACAATAGTTACAAATTATTGCAATTGGAGAGAAAAATATACACATAACAACTTTAAAAAATTATAATAATTTATAAAACTAATAATGTCGTAACAAACAAAAACAAAACTTGTATTAGAAAAATTAAAAATACAGTAATATCCAGCCTATATCCTAGTTTTAACATAAGTCTTAACCCATCCATTCTTTTGAAGCAAGGATTATTTAGTGGATTCCATTCATAAGAGATTTCTATAGAAGTGTGGGTTTCTTAGTCATTCATTTACAGTATTTAAAAGGTAATGGAATTGCTAGTCAGTCTCTTGCATGAAGGACCATGTTGAAGTTCTCACAATAAAAACCAGTGTATAAAGTAGTGATTTTCCAGAAATTTCAAGGGCAACTTGTTTCTCAACTGTGAGGTAATGATTATGCGGAATAAAGAAAATGTTACGTGAATAAATTCATTGTGAAAGTAATTTTTTTTTTTTTTTTTTTTTTTTTTTGAGGGAGAGGCGGAAAAATGCATTACGCACACAGGTGGCCAGCCTGTAGTGTGGGGCTCCCCTAAAAAACGGGTTTACCCACTAAAAAACCTCCTCTACTCTTTAGGAATCTAACCTGGAATTGTTTATCACATTACGTCAGGCTAGGCCTAAATTTGGCTTACGCCCGTCGGGCTCGCTCCTTATCCAGCCGCTCTATCAAGGGATCTGGGCCACTTCGCGGTCCAGATCGGTTTTCTCTTCCAGGAGGATGCCCCGGACGAACTGTGACAAACAATCCCAGTTGCCCTCATCCTCCAAAATCTTTTGGCAGACCGAGTCCACCGAAAATGCACCAAATATTTGTGTGGCCTCCAGGCGGGGCCCTTCCCAACGGGGACAGCGGAAGAATGTGTGTTCCGCATCGTCGGAAACACCCGGGCAATAAATGCAGTCCGGTGAACCGGTCTTTCCCATCCGGTTCAGGTACGATCGAAAATAGCCGTGACCTGTCAAAAATTGGGTCAGGTAGTAGTCCACCTCCCCATGCCGCCGTTCCACCCATGGTTGGACCTGCTTGATAAGTCGCGCAGTCCATCGTCCTCGGGTGTCGTGCTCCCAGCTGTGTTGCCACTGCTGGAAGGTTCGGGAGCGCTCTTCTGTTCTTGCCGTGTCCTTGCCGATCTCGCCACGTCTCTGATGAATCGCTTTCCTCTGCCCTGCCAAGAGCTTGACAGGGATGACTCCGGCGACCACCAGGACGGCAGGCTCGGACACTGTCCGGTAGGCGGAACACACCCGGAGCGCAGCTTGACGCTGAACCCGGGCGAGTCGCAACCTGTAGCACTCCTTATCTAGAGCGCCTGCCCACACCTCTGCCCCGTAAAGGAGCACGGACTGGACCGCGGACATCAACAGACGTCTTCTGCTGGATCGGGGACCCCCGACATTGGCCATCAGCCTACTAAGGTGAGTAACTACCTTAGCGGCCTTGTCCGCCGTACGGAAGATCTGATCCCTCCAGCTTAACTTGGTGTCCACCATAACCCCAAGGTATTTGGCGGCACGAGTTGATGTGACCACCTCCCTTCCCACTCGAAACGGGACGACGGTGTCGATCCTCTTCTTCGTGAGAATCACGATCTCCGTCTTACTAAGAGCTAGCGAGAGACCGTGATCGGACATCCAGTTGTTGACAACCCGCATAACTCGGTTCAACTTTAGTTGGGCCAGCTCAACGTTGCGTGCAGCAATGAGAGCTGCGACGTCATCGGCGTACCCAACCAAAGTGGTTTCCTCAGGCATCTCGGACCTCAGGAGGCTGTCATAGGCAACGTTCCAGAGATCCGGGCCGAGTATTGAACCTTGTGCGGCACCAGAAGTGACTTCCATCGTCCGCGTTCCGTCCCTCGTGTCATAGATCAGGCTTCGAGAGCGTAGATAATCCTCGATGAGCCGCAACAGATATGCAGGAATACGAAAGGTGTTAAAGTAATGCTTACTTAACAATTACAAGCAACAATGAAAGTGTTTATATTTATTATGCTACTAAGATATTGATATTAAAAATATTTAATCATACAATGGCATTATTATTATAGAAAGATGCACGAAAATAACCCAGTGGAAGTTTTAACAGCTGTGTCCCCCCTCACACCATCTACCCATTCATGGATCATGCAAAATGAATGTTCTGGAAATGAATGTTGTCATTTGTGGTTATGTTTACCAAATGTTATACAGTATAAAAATGTCTTTTTGAATAAATTTGGCAACATTGTGTCGACTCTCATTGGACTATTTTCATTAATCCTACTATAGTAATATATTCTACCCTTAGACACATGTCATAAATTTAGAGTGTAAACAAAACTTAAATTTTAAACCCAATTGTAACCGTAGTCCTAAGTCCAGTTGATATCGATTTCTTCTGTTTTTGTCATTTTCTTAGTAATTTTTGTGCTCATAAAGGAATGCGTTTTTTTTATAAATCTTAATGCATTGTTAAACTTATTTACATAAGTAAAAATGTTTAAATAAATAAATTTAAAGCGGATAAAATTTTGAAAATGACTTGAATAATAACTTTTTAAAATTGTAATTACATCTTTTATTCAAATACAAGGGTAGTCAAAACAGATTGGAAACTATATTGAACCAATAAACCAATGCTATGTGAAATAAACGATAAACATTCAAATTTGATTACGATTTTCCCATTCGACACTGATTGCATTTGTTACTTGTAGCTTATTTTTCAACTGACTACACTACAAATAATTATTATTTTACTAGAATGTGTTGTATTGTGTTTTCTTTTTTACATATCAACTGATGTAGTTTTAACACTCTTAGTTAAAATTATTATTCATAAACTTTGACTAAAAAAACAAAAACAAACATAAACTTACAAATATTAAAAAAAAATTGACGTATGTACAAAATTTAAATTCCACTGAGTGTTATCTGTAAAATAAATTACCTTTTGTTTTAGCAAAGAATACAAATATTTCATATGTGTTATCCTTTATTTAAAATTTACTGTACATTAAAAATAATTGGGATAAATAAGTAAAACAAAGGAAATATTGAAAGGAATTAATAAATATGTTTCTGAATTAAGTATTCCTAATCATATTAGAAAGTTTCCCCAGTAGCTAGGTCCCCAGTTGCGCATGTGGTTTTGGATACGAAATTGTTTGGTTCGAACAAGTCATTTACAAACATGTTTAACTAAATATCTCTCATATAAAAAGTCAAAGTTTAATAGAATTTTACTTAAATACCATCCGACGTTGTGAAACTTCCCATGCAGATTTTTTAAACATTTAAGAAATCCAATTATACAGGGTGAGTTTTTAATGTCCCCCCCCCTAATTTTTTCCGAATTTCTTAAGATATTGACTCCCAACCACCACCAAACATCATTGATTAGTTTATACTATTTTTTGGTATGGTTCACTTTTTTGGCCGCCATCTTGGATCCACCATATTGGACTGAACTTCATTTTTTTAAAGTAAGGGTAGGGCTGTGACCCATCATTTCAAAGTGATTTTTTGCGTAGAACAAGATGCCGCAATCCGTTTTTGATTATCTGTTTTCGTTCCCGAGATATTACAGGTTCTTTAAAACTAAATTTCAAAATAAGAAAATTCGAAAATCTCTGGTTTTATCCAATTTTTTTGTAAATAATATCGACTTTTTATCACCAGATATCCCATAATTTAAAAGTACTTCATTTTGATGGGACTTAAATTTTTGGCTCCATCTTGGATCCGCCATCTTGGAATGAAATTAAAATTTTTTAATGTAAAGGTAGGGTTGTGACCCATCATTTTAAAGTATTTTTTTGCGTTTAGTATGTTGCCGCAATCTGTTTTTCATTATTTGTTTTCGTTCTAAAAATATTAGCGATTTTGTAAAAAAAAATTAATATTTGTACAAAAAAACCCTAATATTTTTAGAACGAGAAGAGATAATGAAAAACGGATTGCGGCAACGTACTAAACGCAAAAAACTACTTTAAAATGATGGGTCACAACCCTACCTTTACATTTAAAAATTTTAATTTCATTCCAAGATGGCGGATCCAAGATGGCGGCCAAAAATTTAAGTCCCATCAAAATGAAGTACTTTTAAATTATGGGATATCTGGTGATAAAAAGTCGATATTATTTACAAAAAAATTGGATAAAACCAATTGGATAAAGATTTTTGAATTTTCATATTTTGAAATTTAGTTTAAAAAAAACTTGTAATATCTCGGGAACGAAAAAAGATAATCAAAAACGGATTGCGGCGTCTTGTTCTACGCAAAAAATCACTTTGAAATGATGGGTCACAACCCCACCCTTACATTAAAAAAATTAAGATGTATGAACGCAACTGGTCCACAAATCTAGTTTTGATTTCATTAAATCAAATTAATCACTGACATAAATTGAAGGAAGGGGATCGTCAAATGATCTCTTACAGCAGATTTTATAGCATTTACACGGTGTTGAAAAAGAATTTTATCAAGTGGACAAAAACAATCAGTTCAAAATTTAATTCTTTGTTATCTAAGTATTTAAATGAACAGTATAGTCACTACCAGCTGACAAACGTAGCACCGAAATTGTGGGTTTACCCGAGTGCAACAGAATACTGTCGAAACACTGCTATTCCAAATTTTCCCTTCACTTTTAATTAGTAAATCACCTTTAAAGAGCACTATAACAACTAAACTACCCAGCTAGTTATATTTAGTTTTTTCTTTTCCATTTAACATCGAGGAATTTTAACGTCGCTTGACCACTCATAACATAATGCTGCAACGTATTTAATCAATGCTCAGACCTAACAGACCGCCAGACAAGTGTTTTTAATAGAACTAGAGCTCGCTAACTGGTTGAAATTCATCAAAATTTCACTTGATCTATGGACCCAATATGTAAAAAATAGTTTTAATATTTTATATTAAAACTATTCATCTAACATTTCATACGTTTTATATTAAAACGTTTAGTTGAATCATCTGTTATTCCCGCTTTTCTAGAATTTGTTTTAACAACAGCGGTTTCATAATTCAATCAATTACTCATCTTCCATAAGAATAGCATTAAAACTTCAAAATACTATAAGACGTAGCCCCGTGGGCCAATAAAAATTAAAATGTGATTCTGCTCATGGATAAATTTAAAATTTTCAATAAACGAAAGAACACTGAACTTAAAGAAACGTCTTTCTAAAATCATTCATCATTAAAATATAGATGAAATACGTGATTGACTCTTAAGGGCGGCGTTGGCTTCTTGGTGTTAAACCTTGAAGTCAAATAAAAAATATCAATAAATTAATGCCTCAAATTAAGATTGAAATATAATATTTATACAAAGTTGAATCAGCAGACAATTATGTATTTCAACAGTTGGCAGCAGTTGTTTTGTATGTCATATGAAGAGAATTAACCTCCAACGTATAGTAGTTTATTTATTTACATTCAAAGGATCTGCAGCATTTCATTTAAATGTAAGCCTACCTCAACAAAAAATACTTTCAACTTAAATTTAGCTGTTGTACATAACTGCTTCTGGAATGGTTTTTCAAACTTCTAGCTTGTTTGATGAAGATTCGGACCAAGCTTCATTGGATTTTAGCATTTTCCACATTTCAGGGCAGGAAGCACAAAAAGTATTATTTGAGGAGAACCTTCAACTAATCAATGGGGATGGATACGTTATTGACAAGGTATGGTTTTGGGTTAACTATTCAATACGTTTGAAATAGTAACTATCATTTAGGTGTAATACATATAGGAATGAGACCAGCTTGTTCTCTGTGCTCACTCACTCCCACGACGAGATCGTTCTCTTCGCTTCGACGGAATCCGGATGTTTTTTCAGTGATGGCACCAGGTCCAATCGATTAGTCATGGCCAAAACCCCGAATAACAACAAAAATCAAATAACGAAATTAATGAAAAAGACATTGCTGGTAAAACAATGATTGTTTTCGAGTATAAGATAAGAGCCGGTCATCATGTATATTCAACTGTTTATTTTGGATTCAGTGGTTATGAGGCACAGTACTTAAAGGCCGGTTTTTAGTGATCTGCATATTTGATAAAAAAAAAATAAAAAAAAAAAATAGGCCTATCCTCGATATCAATCCCAATATATGTATTTGTTTTTCAACTAACCTGGCATTTTTCAACCAACTATAACTGCTGACTGTAAGATTGACATACTAGCAAGAGGAATTCTTAAGCAACTTTAATCTTTTACCCTGGCTATATAGCTCAGTCTATAAAGAAGAGCCAACGTGCACCTAAAACGTTTAATCTTCTGACAATAGACAGTACACCTTTATTTATACAGGGTGTCCCGGAACTCTCTGGAACTTTTTTTGTATATTTGTTCCTTGCATCGAGACAAGAAAAAAAACGTTATACAAATAGGGGTCTAAAATGCTTCATTTAGCTGCTAGCCGCCATTTTGTTTTTTGCACATAATAAATTTTATTTCCGTAACGGATGGTTGCATTAAGTTCTTATTTGGTATGAGCCTTTATCATACCAATGCCCATTTTAAAGAAAAAAAAATTAATTTTTTCCACTGTATATTTTCAAAATTGCGGCCATTTTAAGTTTTCAAACTAAAATATCTGAAAATTGGTAAATTTATAAAAATTTTACATGATACAAAAAAGTTGCCAAATTAAATGATCTAACCAATGAAACCAAGTTTGTAAGGATCTGACAACAAATAATGGAGTAATTGTGATTTTTTTTAAATAACCTTAATTTGCATTAATTATAATGCAAAATAAATGTTTTTATGGAGAAAAATCACAATAACTCCGTTATTTGTTATCAAACCCTTACAAACTTGGTTTCATTGGTTAGATAATTTAATTTGGCAACTTTTTTGTGCCATGTAATTTTTTTTTAATTTACCGATTTTCAGATATTTGAGTTTGAAAAATTAAAATGGCCGCCATTTTAAAAATATACAGTGTAAAAAAATCATTTTTTTCCTAAAAATGGGCATTGGTATGATGAAGGTTCATACCAAAAATGAACTTAATACAACCATCCGTTAAGGAAATAAAATTATTATGTGTATAAAACAAAATGGCGGCTAGCGGCTAAACGAAGCATTTTAGACCCCTATTTGTTCGAGGTTTTTTTCTTGTCTCGATGCAAGGAACAAATATACAAAAGGGTTCCAGAGAGTTCCGGGACACTCTGTATAATCTTTGAGAAAATATTAGCGTTCGTCGATACATCAAAAGAAACAGATAAGGTTAAAGATTTATCCAGCTTAAGAACTCCTTCTCAGAGTAAAAAAGTTGTTCTTCTCTCCATGCCTGCAGCTTTTTAAGGTTTTTCCCAGGTCAGTCAGAGATCTGAGAAGGGCTGAGAAGAAGATTCTCAGCTCATAAGGCAGGTTATCAAAGTAGATGGCTCCGTTGTATGATGGCTTCATACCAAAAACAACACTGATCTCTGATTTATTTGGATCTATAGTTATTTAATACTCTAAGGATTTTTTTGTGTTGAGAACTACTCCTACAATTCTCAAGATTTTAAAGTTTTTGGTATCTTTGGATAGTTCATGGTCTGTAGTTATTTTCACCAAAAACTTATGAGAATTGGACTGAAAATAAATACGCTAACCACCATTAAAATCTATACATTTTCCATTAAAATAACATTGGGATTGAATAAAGCATTTTAAACATCTGTTAATAATCAGCTGTCAATACGTTTAGTTATGGGTGATTACAGATATTCACATACCGTAATTGGATTGGTCGAATGTCATTGATTTAGAGCTAAAGTAACATTTGTACTGTATTAAAATAAATTGTTCGATTTCGAGCAACATGTATATGAGTACTCTTATTTAATACGCTAAGGGTTTTATTTTGTAGAGAACTTCTCCTGCATTTCTCAACCGATTTTCAATTTTTTAGTGTAGTTGGATAGGGTTTGGTTTGTAGTTGTTTCGGCCAAAAATTTATGAAAATCGGAATTAAAATAACGGCGCTATTAGAATAACATTGAGATTGGTTCACCTAAATACCTTTTTTTCAACGTAGTACTGTTTCCATATGTGAGCTGGCCATTCCTTCCCGTTTTAGTGGTTAGACTTTAGACTTTAGGTAGATGAACACCTGAATTTGTCTTAGTAATTTAGATCAAAGTATTCTGCATGTCATCATAGCATAACCTGAAATTTAAAATAAGTAAAAATGGTGTAACCGTTAATAAATAAACAAATAAATTCTCTTCATCTGACTCTGCAAACACATTTTATCATATAATTTAATAGTAAAAATATACTTTAGACGTAAGAAGATTTTGGAATATAGTCCGGGGTGACTACAAAAAGGCACTATCACGTTAAAATGTTCGACAAATAAACATAAATGGCTTTTTAAAGACTCATTAAATTGAAATTTTAATTGATTATTTTCAAAATCCTATTTAATTAAAGTTATTGAAAGCTTGTTACACATTGTGTCGAAAGTTAACCTTAACTAAATAAACTAAAAAAATATTGAAATTATAATATAAATACTACCACATGACGTTGTTTTATCAAGTTTTTTTTCTTGAGTGTACTATTTTAAATTACTTGGCATGTGGAGAGCAAATTAAGCTCTAGTAAGGAAATTTCTAACAAAGTCGGTCGTGTAGATTCCTGTGATTGTGCAGTTATCTTTTTGAAACATTTGCAACTATTTTAGCAATGTTACGCATTTCAAAAGTTAAGTAACTATAAAAGGCACTTCGCTATTTACCAGGTACTTAGTGTATACTTAATTGCAGATGCTCATTACTCAAAACAGTATAAGCCTTATAAAAAGGTACTTACTAGGAATCTTATACAAAACCACTGGGATTATACTTGAAATAGTAGGCTGGTAATCCTTCTTCATTCTTCTCTTTTGCACTAAAATTTATTTGGACATTCATATCTTCATTCAGCACTAGGCTTAACAGTACTGTTTTACCACGTTAAAGCAATATAAGTCTTGATTTCAAGTTAGCCCTTTTCTTTTGACTTCTATTATAATATCGGTGACGTCTGCGTACATGACGGCTTGACAAAGTACTTATAGGCAGTGGAGCAGGTAATTTGTAAAAAGCAGAAAAAACTGGTCCAAGCACTGATCCTTGCGTCACGCCTTTGCCCATGGGTAGTTAGTCTGATTGGGTTTCAATCAGAGTGCCGTTTAAGTTCAACTAGCTTTATCTGGCTTTATCTAGCTTTGGAACTAGGTCGCTGCAGTCTACGTAACCAAAAGATTTTAATTCTTTTCCACCAGTAGTCCACGGCCAAGACTGTAAATGCTCTACTGAATCAATTTCAGAATTAAGAAAAGGCTTATGACACTACATACCGTTTGTCTATTACATGTTTCATACGTTGGATTGTTACCGAAGTTGTTTACTTGCCTTTCACTAATCCATATTGTTTTGTAGAAAACAATTTATTGATTTTAGGAAGTTACAGAAGTCTTGACTAACAAGTAATGAACTGATGTCATGCAGTGCTTCACCCACTCCCATTTAGT
The DNA here is from genome assembly GCA_030545055.2 of Neoaliturus tenellus. NCBI lineage: Eukaryota > Metazoa > Arthropoda > Insecta > Hemiptera > Cicadellidae > Neoaliturus > Neoaliturus tenellus. The sequence continues at coordinate 177,992,368 of CM061532.1, forward strand.
GGGTTTTAAAAAGTCCGATAAAAGTGATAGATTTTGTAAATATAAGATATAAACTTGGACTCTTTGATTCGCTTTTACATTATGGAAACATTTCAAATGAATATTAAGCTATGTTTGTTCAAATAGGATCAATTAGGGACCATTATAGCTAAAAATGGATTGTATAAAACAAATAAATGAAATGAAAACAAATCCCAAGTCTTTATATTTGATTAAAAACTTCTCCCACTTTTATCGGACTTTAAGTGAAGGGACACTATGCAATTTTTAACCACGAGACCCCTGATACTGACAGCACCTAGAGGAAGCCATTGAAACTGCTGGGTGCGCAGTCTATGAATGTAGTCAATTCATAGCTCCTAGGTCTACATTCCGTAGTCACAACCCATACCACCATCAACCTTAGTCTTGGGTCTTACACGTTCCAAAGTGCAGCAGCGGTTCTATTATCACAGTATTTTATACCAAATCCCAGATATTGTTTCTCAACCTCTGAATGGTTGTGTATCATTGCAAACAGCATTCTTGTAGTTGCTGAAACGATCATTTGCCTGCGCAGGTAAAATAATAGCTGTTCTCTTAAGCCCTCTCTCAAGCATTTTTAAATACTATTTTTTTTAAATGTAGGTATGAGTGAGATTGGGCTGTAGATGCTTGTGTCTGATTTGGGTCCTCTTTTGTATTATAGTGATAAAAGAGAGGATGTCTAACTGATAATTAACTTAAATGATCTGGTTTTAAATAAGTACCAAGTAAATTACTTCATTTTTGATATAGATAAAGAGAAACTGTGATGATGTTAACATTATGTTTATTTACAACTGACTGAACAAAAATATTAGAAAACAATAACAAAGACCATATGATTTAGTTAATTCATATTTGAAATAGAGTACAACCAGTAACAAATTAACTTTAAACATTCTCCCCCCCCCATTGCACCGAAGGGGCAATATGCGTAAGTTACTTAAGTGGGTCAATCACTGCTGGCTTCTTCATCTATTGGGAGAATGCACAATTTCACAATCGGTCTTTTGAAGGTGGAGGTGGCTGTCTTAACGGTAACAACTCTGGTCAGTCCATCGTTTCCTGGATGAAGTTCTATTACCCTGGCTATAGGCCATTTTGATGGAGGTAGTTGCTCATCAGTAATAAGAACGATGGATCCAATTTTAATTTGAGTGGAGGGGAACCGCCATTTGTATATAGCTTGAAGCTGTTGAAGATATTCTCGAGACCACCTCTTCCAAAAAGATTCGAGAAGTTGTCTGGTTAGTTTCCATCGAGTTAGTCTTGATGTAGGCACTTCCAACTGGTTTGGTTCGGGAATTGTGGTTAAAGGCTCGCCGACCAAAAAGTGTGCAGGAGTAAGAACTGATGAATCATCCGGATCTTCAGAGAGTTTACAAAGGGGACGAGAGTTAAGTACAGCTTCTATCTGTACTAAGACCGTAGAAAACTCTTCATAGGTGAGTGTAACATTTTTCATTACTCTTTTCAAATGATATTTTACTGATTTAACACCAGCTTCCCATCGCCCTCCAAAATGTGGAGCTGCGGGTGGATTGAAACGCCATTCAGTTCCGTCCTTTGCAAGAAGATGTTTGAGTTTACCTAATTCTGATGACGATTTAGAAAATAGTCGCTTAAGTTCGGTGTCTGCTCCAACAAATGTTGTCCCGCAGTCACTACTAAGAGTGGCACAAATACCTCGACGTCCTGTGAACCGTTTGTAGGCAGCGATGAAACCTTCGGCTGAGTAGTTGGTGACTATTTCTAGGTGAATAGCTGATGTTGATGCACAAATAAAAACAGCTATATAACCCTTGTAGGTTTTTGCTCTTCTTCCGTGCCAAGTTTTGATCAAAAACGGTCCTGCATAATCCACACCAGAATGGAGAAATGGACGAGATGGCATTGTACGAGAGGGTGGGAGTTGCCCCATAAGCTGTTGAGCTCTTTCAGATCGATAGCGAGCACAAATTACACATTTTAAAATTTCCTTCTTTACGATGGGTCTTCCTCCAAGGATCCAAAATTTTTGACGAACAGTAGCTAGAGTGTTTTGAGTGCCACTGTGGAGGGATCGGAGGTGAGCATCATGTATTACCAACTTTGACAATCTGGATGTTTTCGGAAGTATGTAAGGATGCTTCGTGTCATAGTCTAAGGAAGACCGGTCGAGTCTGCCTCCGACTCTTAACAACCCATCTTTGTCGATGAAGGGATTAAGACTTATGAGAGGACTTGATTTTTCTAAGGATCTCTTGTTTGTTAGTTTGGCGATATCATTCTTAAACGACTTTTGTTGTACTAATTTTGTCCACAACAAGAGAGATGACTCTATGTCCTGTGGGGTTAAAGAGGGTTGGTTACTTTCAGTAGGTTTTTTTAACCTTGCGATGAATTTCAAGCACCAAGCTGTTACGCACAACAGCTTCGTTAGATTAGAGTAGCGGTTGAGCATCTCTGGTTCAGGTTCTGAGTGAGTAATGTGGCAAGTTTTTTCAGGAGATCGAAGTTCTGATGAAGCTTCCTTGGATGAATCAAACTTAGGTGTTGGCCATTCATTTTCATCACTTGAAAGCCATCTTGGACCTGTCCACCAAAGATTGTGATTGCTTAAATCTTTTGCACGGACTCCTCTTGAGGCACAATCTGCTGGATTTTCATTTCCTGCGATATATCTCCATTTAGCAAGTGGCTCGGATTCCTGGATAAAACTGACTCGATTGCGTACAAAGTCTTTCCATTTTGAAGGGTGGTTAGTGATCCAAGTTAAACTAATAGATGAGTCGGTCCAAAGAAAAGTCCAAAGAAAAGAAAAGTACAGAATCTAAATCAAGGATCTTTCTTGTATATTTCACTAGCTTCACTAGAAGGACAGCTGCAGAGAGTTCAAGTCGAGGGATTGACATTGTCTTTAGGGGAGCAACTTTAGTCTTAGAAATGACAAAACTTACTTTTGTTGAAGTGTGATCTGTGACTCTAATGTAAACAACGGCACTGATAGCCAATTTAGACGCATCTGAAAACCCATGAATCTCAACAGATGGAGTCTTTGTGAGACCAAGATATCGAGGGATATTGATTAAAGGTAAGTCTTTAAGATCAGATTCGAAACTCTTCCACTCCTTATGTAAATTAGGAGGCAAAATTTCATCCCAGTTGATCTTGATGAGCCAAAGTTGTTGTAGAAATATTTTATATTTAATAATGATTGGCGCGATAAATCCAAGGGGATCGAACAATTGGGCTATTTTGGAGAGAACATTTCTTTTCGTTAGTTTATCTATTGGTTCTTGTGTTGGAACAAATTGAAAATCATCACTTGATCGGTTCCAGGTTAGTCCTAGTGTGCGTAATGTAGATGAGTCATTGATTAAAAGAGAGGTAACTTCCTCTTGATGATTTGACGATATATATGAGAGTACTAATGGATCGTTGCTGATCCACTTTTGCAGAGGGAAACAACCGAAATTACACAGATCATCTACCTGTCTTACGAGGTCTTGGCATTCCTCTAAAGAATCGGCTCCACCAAAGATATCATCTACATATCTACCTCTTTTCATGGTTTCACTAGCGAGAGGATATAAGTGACCATGGTCGGTGACAAGTTGATTTATGGTCCTTAAAGCGAGAAATGGAGCGCATGATAAACCATAGGTTACAGTCTGCAATTGATATTCACGTAAGTTACCATTGTCTAACCAAAGAATTCGTTGTAAGTTTTGATCATCCGGGTGCACAAGGATCTGGCGGTACATTTTCTCAATGTCAGTGGCAAATACAAATTTAAAGCGCCTAAACCAGGTGAGAACATCAGGTAAGTCGGTTTGAAGTTTAGGTCCGCTGTGAAGTATGTCATTTAAAGATTTTCCCGAGCTAGTGGGGAAAGAGGCATTGAAAACTACTCTTAGTTTAGTTGTTGAGCTGGATAGTCGCAGTACACCATGGTGGGGTAAATAATACACAGGAATAGTAGAATCTTTGTCGTGAACAACTTCCGACATATGACCTAAGGCTTCGTACTCGCTGATAAAGTTAGAATACAAATCTTTGTAATCTGGATCAGATGAAAGACGTTTTTGTAGGTTTTGAAGCATTTTAAGTGCCGATGACTTTGATTCTCCCAATTCATTAGTTGAGTGTCTTAAAGGAAGTCTAACTTGATATCTCCCTGACGATTCCCTAGAAAAGGTTGCAAGATAGTGATCTTCACAGCTTTGATCATCTGGGGATAACACAGTTTTATTTTCCGTACTAACTTCCTCTTGTATCCAAAATCTTTGAATCAATTCATCTACTTTGTTTTCTACCAAACAATGATACATAGAAGCCTTAAAGTTACTTGATTCAACACCTGTAGGTCCTGACAATATCCAACCAAAAACAGTGGATTGAGCAATGGGGGTAAAAGGTGGGCCTTTGATGAGTTCAGGAAGGATGATGTTTGCATACATGTCTGCACCAAGGATTAGATCGATAGATCCCGGGGTCATGAAAGTAGGATCTGCTAGTTTCAGGTTGATTATATGAGGCCAAGCTGTCTGATTTGGTTTTATTGAGGGCAAATTTGAGGTTAACTTTGGCAATATATGAGCTGATACAGGGTAACGAGTATTGCTGTCATACAAAGAACAGAGATTGATAGATGTTAATCCACGAGTAGTTGAGGAATGATTTCCTCCAACGCCTATGAGAGTAACAGAGGATGATGATCGTTTGAGATTCAGTGTTTGTACTAAATATTCGCTGATAAAGGAGATTTCAGATCCCTGATCTATTAGAGCTCTGGCCACAACACTATTTCCATCAGGACCAAGTACTTTTACCTGAGCGGTAGCGAGGAGAACAACTTTTCGACCTTGTTCCTTTGATGGAAGAGTATGATTGGATATTACAGGTTTGATGGATGAGGTGCTATCTATTGGTGGACTAGATGGTTCATGGTTTTGAGACTCACGAGGACTATGATAAGATGTGTGGCTTTCAGAATCGTGGATTAGGGTGTGATGGCGTTTTTTACATTTCATACATGATTTCTTTGATCTACAATCCTTTAAACAGTGTGGACCAAGACAATTAAAGCAAAGCTTTTTGGTTATTAGATAATCTTTTCGTTGCAGTGGGGTTTTGTCCCTAAACTCTTTACAAAATGATAGATAGTGATTTTCATTACATAGTTGGCAATGTGATTTATTACTAGATTTAGCTTCAGTAACAACAGCTGCATGTATTTTTGATTTAGGTTGCAATTTACCTTGAGATCTTGATGGGTTTACCATATGAGGTGGCGGTGCTGGGTCCCTTGATTCGATGCTCTCTAACGCTCGGACACGCCCTTCGATGAATTTCTGAAGTTCTTGAAGAGTGGAGGGTTCGGTTGAGACACCTTGTCGAATCTCCCAAGCTTCATGTGTCTCTGGGTCGAGACGATGGACAACCATGTAGACCAAAATGTGGTCCCATTGGTCAATCGGCGAACCTAAAGCTTTCAGAGAACCTAAACATTCATTTACAGTTGAAACAAGGTGATTGAGACCCTTAGCAGATTTTTGTTCTAAGGGCTTGAGATTAAATAGGTCATCTAAGTGTTTGTTAATGAGAACCCGTTTGTTTTCAAACCTAGCGACAAGTTTCTCCCAAGCTGGATTAAAGTTTTCCCCCGTAATTTGGATATTTGCAATAAGATTTGCTGCATCTCCTACCAAGCTGGTCTTTAGATAGTGTAGCCTAGCTACGTCTAGTCAGGATTAGATATGACTAAAGAGGTAAAAAGATCACAAAAAGGTTTCCATGATTGATAGGTCCCTGCAAACTGAGGTAAGGAAATTTTAGGTAGAAATGGCCTAAGCGTTGAGTTGGAAGAATGATTACTTTCTGTTATACTTGCGTTCTGCGGAGAGGTTCCTTGCACTGTCTCTAGTAGATCAAGCATTGCCGATTTGTTCACGAGGTAGGCCTCTTCTGCACGACTGTAGTGGTCTTCTGTGATGTATGCAAGGTCTTTAAGAGTTTCAGTCTTTGAGTCAATGAGTTTTTCATGCTCCTTTTCAAACTTCTCCCAGTGCGATTCTAAAGCTTCAATTCGTGTCTTGATCTGGGCTTTTGTGAGGGTAGAAGTGTCTTTTGTCTTGAAATAGTCCAATGCATTTTCTATTCTTTTCAATCTTGTTTCTTGCAAATTGAGTTTAGATTCTAAGGTCATCTTGATGGGAAAGAGCGATAAAATATGATGATGAAGGATTACAGTCGATGATAAAGGTCAATTCAATGTGCAGAAAGGTGAGAGAGTTGTAAAAGTTGATGAGAAACTTGAGTGAAGTAGTTATTACTTGGGAACTTATTTATCCGACTTCGATGGACCAAAAATGATAAAAGAGAGGATGTCTAACTGATAATTAACTTAAATGATCTGGTTTTAAATAAGTACCAAGTAAATTACTTCATTTTTGATATAGATAAAGAGAAACTGTGATGATGTTAACATTATGTTTATTTACAACTGACTGAACAAAAATATTAGAAAACAATAACAAAGACCATATGATTTAGTTAATTCATATTTGAAATAGAGTACAACCAGTAACAAATTAACTTTAAACATATAGGTATAGAATGAGTTGATCTGTGATGGAATTATCACTGTTTGAGGGACTTTTTATGATATAAATTTGTGGTGTAGTAATTTACTTTTTATAATCCTTCACCATTTTAAGGTAAAGGTAAACGATACCTCGCTAGTGTAAATTTGTGATTTAAGGTAACGATATCGGTGGAGCTTAACGTACAAGATGAAGATGAAGGCATTTTCGAAGTGTACCAATATAGTCAGGACGAGAGCCTCTTGTTAAGGACAAAGAGTCACGTAACACAAACCCTAGAGACTTTATCTGAGGTTAGGAAGATTAAACAAAACGAAACAGAAAAACTGGTGCGGATCACTAACTTACCGGAGACGTACAGGTTGGTATAATACCATAAAGGCTAACTAAATATAAACAACTTTCTAAAAACTTATTTATGACATTTAAAGCCCGAAATACGAACAATGTCACCACATAGAATACGTAAAAACAAAATTAAACGAACTCTTGTCAAAACCCAATAGATTAAACCTTAAAGACGGATCTAATGTAGCAATTCTTCTTACACCAAAAGATACACGTTTCCTTAATAATAATAAGAATACATACACATGTCTTTGTTTCAAACAACGTGTTAGATGTTTTTCTTATATTTAAAATATGGGTCTTCGTTCATATAGTTTTGTTTAAATAGAAAAAAGCTAATGTTAGAAAATGTTCTGTAATGGGTTTTTTGAAGTTTTAAAGATTTTGCTAATTTAGGTTACAAGACTAATATTTTTATCAAACAGAGTTTTAAGCTTCATTTTTATGTTATCTTTAATTTTATTACTAATAGTTTGTTCACATATTTTGTTTGTTTGTTTAGATAATATCGTTGTTTTCTTATTAATAAGACGCATTGTTTTTTTTTCAACAATATTTACGTCATTGTTCACAGGTTATTCATGGTCGAAACTGACTTGGAGCAGCGAACGGGGTTTAGAATAAACGATGAACTGCTGAAGTCACAATGTGAGCCGTTTGTGCTGGAAGGTGCAAACGTCATATTGCTGAGGAAACTGGCATTGAGCCGCCTGTTTGGCGAGTTTACTGTCCTAACAGTCAACAATGATGGGGTGTTTGGTGAGGCTCAGTACAAGGTAGGTTCGTAAAATGATTAACATGTGAATTGAGACATGATCGGATAGATTTTTCAATGACAAAATTCTAATAGTAAAATAAATTAAACGAATAAAGTATGATATACAGGGGAGTAAGTTCTCCATACTTTATATGAAAAACCTCTTTCTGTAACCAAAGGATTTCCTACAATTGAGAAACAAATTGAACAACAAACCTAGCCAATTTCAAATTTCTATAAAGTTTCGAACATTTAAGTTTATGTTGGTTGTTGTAAAGTAAAAAATTATCAACTTAAAATAACAAAACTTTCAAAAACGTCTGATAGTATTTTTGATAAATTTAAGGTCAACTTTCTGTGTACCAGGTGGAGGATTTGATCACAGAGGTGAGGGTGACCAGGGTGGTGGGGGAGGAGACAATGACGACGATGCTGAACTCCCACGGCAGAATCCTGCACCACCGGTGGTCCTCGTCGCAGTGGCGGCTGGACTCGGGGCTCCCTCGGCCGAAGTCGGCGGCCTCCAGGTCGGCGGTGTCGGGGGAGCCCGAGGCTGTCGAGCAGGAGGCCGAGGCTGAGGCCGAGCAGCCAGTGGACCTCGCCGCCTACTGGCAGAGGAAGCAGGAGGTGATCCATCTGCTCCAGGATTACATGGTCGAACACTCGAATGTAAGTGGCACTTGGAATGATAACAGTGCTTTACAGTATTTGAGACATGGGACAGCGAAAAAACTCAGATGAGGAATTGAGAAGGAGAAAGAAGAAGACTCACTTGAATAAGCGGTATTTTTTATGGTATATCCTATTACGAAGAGAGTAAAAACATTAGTGTAACAGTAAAGAATTATTTAAATCAGGTTTTTTAATTTTCTAAAAATGAAATTTAGATACATTAATTTTGGATTTCACGTAAAATTCGTTTGAACATCAAAGTAATGAACAATAAGAAAAACCGAAGAAAGTTCAACATATAAAAATAAAATAAACACCATACTTTTTTGTGTTATGATTGCATGGACCGTTAGATAGCAGTCCATTGGCGCACAGTTTATTTAAAAAGCCTCGTTACAATCAAAATATCTATCTAAACATATTTAATAGGCGGCATATATTTTTGTACAAGGAACTCCACCTACAGTTTTCAACAGATTTTAATGTCATTGACTAGAGTTCGAATTGAAGTTGTTTATAAAGTAAATTGGAAAATATCCATCCAAATTGAAGGGCCCTGGATGCCCTTAAAGTTCTGTATTTCCTTATTAGAATAACATTGCTAAGAAAATGAAAAGATTTTCAAGTTTAACTGCTGTAACGAGTAAACACAGCACACTAGCGAGATGTGTCTATTCAAACCAAAGAAGTTGGGTTAAACCATGGAAGATATAATGATTACCGAACAGTATTAAACAGCCTAACCTGTAAATAGTATCCAAACTAAAATGCTCGATTTTGAGCAACAAGTACACTAGTTGCTTTTAAAATATTGACTATAAAGCCTTGTCTGCACTGGCCCAAATGTTGTTTGTTCGTTGCTAACCTTTTAGAATGTAAATCTTATGACTGGTTATTGTTCGTTAGTCATGTTTGTTAAATTTTAGTGTTCGCCGAACAAGTTTGCCTCGAATGTTCGGCCAGTGAGGACGAGGCTTAATGCTGGAAATTTTGGAATGATAATAATAAAAAAAATAATCATTATGAAGTGAATTATTTTCATGAGCACCCAAGTAGCAATATAAATGTTGTTCTTATCAATTGTTCATCATAGCTTTTTTCAGAATTTAGAAAATTAGAGGAGCCAAATACTAAAAATCTTATAAAAATATATAAAAAAAATAGGCTCATTGTTTTGATTAAGAATTTAGATATAAGAAAATGTCTGTTCTAGGTTCAGGATATGATGGCCGACTTAATGAAAAATATTTTGTTTGAAAAACCTGACGATCCCATTGACTTTGCTGATAAATATCTTTCTGAGTTTTTGGGGATCACAAGAGATGCAGAGACAGAAGAAATAAAAAAGACACCGTCAAACCATAATTAAGTGAAGTTTTTTGTTATGTAATTTAAATATTTTTATATTGATGAAATAAAGGAACATAAAATTGTGCTATCGAAAAGTGTAAATGTTGCTACGTTTTACAAACATGTTAAACTATATTTTCAATAATTACCAAGTTAACAACTCAATCAATAAGTATGCAACAGAAAATTTTTTATAGGAGATACTATTGACAGTATTCATTCTACAAGGAACAGAATATTGGCAACCGCTTCGAGAAATTTTTCCTAACGTAAATTATTTTAGTACTGCATTCTTCTAAATTATCTTTAGTGGCTAAATCTGTGGTTATTTTTTATTTAACTTCAAATACAGGTTAGAGAAATATAATTCTCACCTGTGTGATTAGTCGAATTAAGTTCTATTTAATGAATTTTATAAAAAGCCACATACCGGTAACAATCTATAATCTTTTTAGTCAAGGTAGGGTCTCAAAATGTCTCAAAAACTTTCCCAATATTTTGTTTAGTGAGAACCCTGTAGTATGGTGGTTTACATAGTACGATAAATAATTTAAATATTTAAATATCTTATTATATCATAAACCACCTAAAATAAGTTTTTAGTCATATTTCTCATATATTTTGTATTATAATTTATGAAAACATGAGTCGTACAGCTTTTTTATTGGTCGCCTGGAACGATTACCAAATTTGGACAGCCGAAGTGTAAACTTAGTGAGTCCCCTCCCAAAAAAGCATGCTGTCGAAGACTAAAACAATAAAAAAAACCTTTCGACACTACCAACTACGGTACTTCCAGATTCTAAAAAGTTTTATGAAACAGTTTTGAACATGAAAAAAAATTATGAATCAATGTTTCCTTACAACTTTCACCTAAATGGGTAATGGCTTTTTAAAGGTTCCGGGAAATTTTCAAAAGATAGTGATAAAGCATCGTTTTGAAAATGTTTTTCCGAAACATATTTTAATAACCCTATAGACAAGTACTAGCGGGACCAAGCTTATGCTAGATAAAACTATCAATCACTTTCCGTTTTACTTTGTAAGACGAGCTTTTTTTTACAAATATCTTTATTTACAGGATGAACACTTACGTATTTTAACAGATCAAAGGAGTGCTAGGTACTGCATTTTAGTATAAATTTGTTTTACCACATGTGAAAGATGAAACACCTTGATTTTAGACCGCTATTAGTAGCCATAAAAATATCCATAAGAATGACATGGGAACTTTGAAGGACTCAAGGACGAAAACTGGATTTTTAGCAATGGGACCATCTTTAATCGATTCCTCTTGGCCTAAACCCCTATATTCAACAATAAAAAAATTCTTGGACTCCTTTTTAACTCCTTTTTTTGCTCGTACAAACAGTACTTGTTTTAAAGTATTTGATTATATAGTTAAAAAAACATGAAACCATTTACCATTTATCTATTATGTATTTTTAATGCTAGAGCTAAGGACACATGTCCTTCCCTCTGTTCAAAACTCAGTTTAATTGGTATTAATATAGTCATTAACATTTTTGCTTAACAATATTACTATTTATCATCGATTCCTATAAAATATACTGTGGATTCAATTGCAATAATGAAAAGGATAAAATATAACAAATCTTTAATCAAGAAGGTAAAGTTTACAAAGGAACCATTTGGCCAAATATTGGCTCCAATACCGTTGTCAATAGAGTATTGGTGAGCCATCCTATCATCTTGATTAAAGTGATCAACATTATTTTCAGTTTAAATACGTTGTAAAATATGCCAAATTTTATTTTATTTATTTATTTATTTATTTTTTGTAAAAGTAATTCATGAAATAGATAAAAGATTCTGAATTTAAAGTTCCATTACATGAATTTCCATGAAATTTAATGAAATCAACTTCAACCGTTGCGTTGCTATTCAATCATTTTTGTTTTTGGTAAACAAAATTATTAAATTATATATTACGATATGTCTGAAATGCTTCGAGAGAATTAGGATTTCTTATAAAATAGTTCGTTCCCTTAAACGATTCTGATTAAATAGTTTGTTGTAAACAATATTTTCCCCCATGTAAATTTGACTAAAACTTATATTTTACAAACGTGGAGGCCGAGCATTTGCTAGGTAAACTTATATTTTTTACATCGTTATAATCTTAGTCCCTTTGAAATTCTGAAGGCAAAAGACTTTTCAAGCCCGACTCTTCACTCCCCTCTCTCTCTTCCACAACCAGCTGTTTGCTTTGAACACTCACCCATCCGAATTTTTAATACGGGTATAAATTTGTATACATACATGGCTATAAATAAAAACATTTAGCACTCTGGTATAAATTTGTTGAACCACAAGCGAAACTGTAAGGCCGCTATTAGCCGTGAGCAACTCGGTGGGCAACTCGGCGGGCAACCGATTGCCGGTGTAGTAGCGGGGTATTGAATCAAATGGGAGCCATTAGCCGTGAGCGATCGGTTGCTCAACTGAAAAAAGTTGCCCGCGCAGTTGCCGGGCGTGTCAGGCCCCGGCAACTGCGCGGGCAACCGTTTGAGTTTCCCTGCCGTCGGGGGGCATTGGAGTATATGGCACATATTAGCCGTAGGCAACCAGTGGCGCCACTTTTTGGGCAACTGACGGCCTGCGCATGCGCTACACCGATCTGTGTACCTGCTCAGTCTCATCTGTCATTCGAATTAAACTGAATGAACTCATCGAATGAAGGTTTGTACATCCGGAAGTAGTTAAAAGAATTCTTTTTATCCGCACAAAGGTCATCGAAAAGTGTGTAGTACAATCCTTTGCTGACTCTACTCACTAACATAGGGTGTTGTCGAAATCTGCAAACTCTCCGCCTTCTCTTAAAAAAAAAATATATATATATATATCAAATTTTACAAAACATTCATTCTACATTCACACTATGCTGCACCTACCCCTAGAGCACGCCATCCCGCCAAGCCACGGCCATCCGGTTGAGGTAATACTCATTCAGCGCCACCGTCAGCCGGGATCGGGATTCTATGGATCTTAATGTGTTGGGTAAGGAGTTCCAGAGACGACAAGCTGTGACTATGAAAGATTTGTTGAAAACAGTTGTTTTGTGGTGTGGAATTTGAAGTGTTGATGAACCAAAGCGGGTATTTCTTGCACCTCTCTCATCCAAAAATTCAAAATTGATTTCAAGATAATTTGGGATTCCAAGGTTGATTGCAGAGTGTGCGATCGTGACTATTCGCACTGAAATTTTAAAATCTCTTTTTCAAGAGAAGGTGAAGTATGAGGGGCTCCGTACTGCTCAACACCATCTTTGACACTTGACTCTGAAGTGCGCGAGTGAGTCCAAAAGCGCGGGAGTGTTGGTTTTTGCAGTTGCCCAAGAGTTGCCCAGCTCAGTTGCTGAACCGGGAGACTGACCGGGCAACTCACCGGCAATTGGTTGCCCGCCGAGTTGCCAACCGAGTTGATCACGGCTAATAGCGGCCTAACACTGATAGTGTTAGTTCAGCTGAAATCATTGTAAAATAGTATATTTCGGTACAAGGGCCGAAAATGGGGATTTACGGCCTCGCGATCGTGTTTCGAGTTCAAGACGAAGTCGAGAAACATTTTTGGCAAAACATTTGTGGCCAAGCTACGAACGATATTCATCAGACTACATAATTCAATAAATTCTATAAAGAAGTGGAAAAATATTTTTTTCGTTCATAACAAACAAAACATAATTTAAACCAACCTAGTGAGGTTTACTGTTTGTGTTTCTGGTTGATAGGCAACCACTTCACATCAGTTAGCCACCGAAACTAGAATACTATAACGATAGGTGACAACTACAGCTGCTTCCAAGGGAAAACCACCATTCTTCAATGTACGCCATATACTGTATATTTGACAGTTGTTACTAACCGAACTACCAACTACGTCACTGATTTGTTATTTGTTGTTGTTGTTGTTGTCACCTACCTTTTTATATTCTAGATTTATTTGCTACCGTTTCCATTACAGGCCTAGGCCAGAAAATTTTGGAGGCCTAGGCCAAGAAAACAGGTGTTTCGTTAGCTCCATGTCCCTGGCCCGGCCATGATAGAAAACGGCATTTTTAACCATACCAGAGGTTAAAAGAAGTGAGAGTCAAAAACAGGTGATATCGATATAGTGTGATAAAAATTTATTTTGTTTTACTATTACCAAAAATTGCCCGATGGTTGAACTTAAACAAAAATTTGTTGATCTTTACTTTATAAAAAAAAGTTTTATAACTTAAATATCTGTCCTTTATAGTTTGCTAACATATATTATTACAACAGCTGTCTCTTGATTTAATTTGTTACATTTTCTTCCATAAAATTAAAATTGAAACATTTTTTTTATTTAGTATGTTTATACGTCAGAGGAATTTTATAACGTTTTGACGCGGAACGGTCCAAACCCCAAACATAAAAACCTGTAGGGCGTTTTGACTCTGTGATGTGAATTGTAATGGAATTCTGCTAATCTATACGGCACAACCTTTCTAATCCGTGGATTTCTCCTACGATGCACACGAGCTGGAAAAAGAATATAAATACTCATGCTTGAATATTAATATATAGATAACATTGTGTTACAACAAATTGCAAAATAGATTTATTTTTTTATTTATGAAAACCATAATAATTATTAGTATAAATCACTTATTACTCATTCTAATGCCATTCAGTGACTAACTACAATGCAAAACTCCCTGTTCATACTTGAGCACGTGACTCTTACTATTCTATTTACCATTAATGATATTAAAATGCAAGATATTAGAATATCGTGTAATTAATAAAAACAACATAATCTTATTTTCACAAACATTTACTCAATAATAACATATGATTGTTAAGAGTCAGTGTGGGAGGAATCACTAATCACTATATATCAACCCTCCCCCCTTATTTACGGAGTAACTGATCAGCATGCCTGGTCCATAGCTGTCCGTTGTCCATTTTCAATCTGTACATTACATTGCCTACTTTGGAGATTATTTCTCCTGTTCTCAATTTTTGTTTGTGTGTGTAATTTCGAGCCTGAACCTTTTGTCCCACATAGATCTCCCTTACGGCTTTTCTTCTCTCGTGGGACTTAAAATCTTTAGTTTTATCTGATATGACATTCAATTTCGTCCTGATATCTCTGCCAAACATTATCTTGAATGCATATATTCCTGTCGTAGAACTTGGTGCCTTCCGGAGCTGGACGACCAATTTGTCAATTTTCTGTTGAATATCACCTCTCTCCCCCATCATTGAATGTAATCCCTTTTTTACAGTCTGTACAAATTGCTCCGCTTGTCCATTACTAGAGGGATGAAATGGTGAACATGTCCGGTGGCATATTCCGTTCTCTCTCAGGTACTCTCTAAAAACTGTTCTCGTAAATTGGGTCCCGTTGTCAGATACGACTGTCAAAGGTAAACCAAACGTTGAAAATAGATGTTATAACTTCTTAATACACCAATCCGCTGTTGTAGTTTTTGTATGTAATATTTCTAACCACTTAGTGTAAGCGTCAATGATGATCATATAGTAACTTCCATTTATGGGTCTAAGATGGTGAATCCTTTGAATCCTGTGAATACTTTCCCATGGCCCAGATGGTTCTTCCCATGGATGACTCTTGTCTTTTGGAGGTTCATTCCTCTTTTGGTCACATATTTTACAGTTCCTAACCAAGTCCTCGATATCAGTGTCCATATTTTCCCAGTACAGGTAACTTCTTGCCATTGTTTTCATTTTAGTCATCCCAAGGTGGCCCACGTGTAGTTCATTGAGTACTCCTTTTTTAAGCGATGAAGGTATCACAACCCTCATACCCCAAAAAATGCATCCTTTGTGTAAAGTGAACTCATTGTTGTTAAGTCCAAATGACTCAAGATCATCCCCACATTCGAGTGCAGTCAGAAGTTTGGAGAGTAGTGGATCTTTCTTTGAGTGTTCTGCAATTGTTTCTTGGGTAAGTGGCAGCACTGATATTTGGTTCATTTGAAACTTTGAATAAAGGTCATCACCTTCTTCTGAGCTTTCAACTGGAAACCTTGTAAGAAAATCTGCATTAGAGTGATCTGTCGTTTTTCTGTATTCTATAGAGTAATCAAATCCAGTAAGGAAGAGAGCGTAGTTCAGTAAACGTGTCACTGACATTGCAGGTAGTGATTTTGATGGATGGAAAATAGATACAAGTGGTTTGTGGTCTGTCACAAGTTTAAACTTTCTTCCATAGCAGTATGGGAAAAACTTCTTCACTCCCCAATAAATGGCTGTGGCCTCTTTATCAATTTGACTGTATTGTTTTTCACTTTTGGTCAGGGATCTAGATGCAAATGCAACCGGCTTTTCTGATCCATCTTTTAGTCGGTGTGAAATCACGGCTCCCAATCCACGTGGTGATGCGTCCGTTGACAATACTAGAGGCAATGAGGGGTTATAGTGTACTAAAGTTTCATCTTTGGCTATGTCCTTCTTAACGGATTGAAAACTTGCTTCACATTCCTTTGTCCATTCATATTTGTTGCCTTTCTGTAAGAGTTTGTTCAATGGGTTTAGTTTCTCAGCCAGTCTCGGAATGAATTTATTATATTAGTTTGCCAAACCAATGAAGGAACGCAGTTGGTTGACATCGCAGGGTCGCTTTGCTTCAATAATCGCTTTCACCTTTTCAGATCCCTTTTGAAGTCCATTTTCATCAATTGTATGACCCAGGTAACCAATTCTTTTCTAAAAGAATTTACACTTTTCAAAATTCAATCTAAGGTCTTTTTCTCTAAGTTTACAGAGGACAAGCTTCAATCGTTGTAGAGTTTCTTGATAGTTAGATAATTGAATGATAATATCGTCAAAGAAACATTTAACCCCACTGATTCCTTGTAATATTCTGTCCATAAAACGCTGCCAGACTGATGGTGCTACCTACCTTAACACCAAACATCATTCTGTTTACCTTGTAAAGACCTTTTTCAGAACTGATGATCTGCATAATTGCACCCTCCTCATCCATTGGCATATGTAAGTAAGCATTGCTTATGTCAAGGGTGCAAAACAGTTTTCCTCCATTCATTTCCGCAAAAATGTCCTCTATTCTAGGTATTGGATATTTTTAATCTTGTATTACTTTATTCAAAGTAGTTTTGTAGTCTGCACATATTCTGACTGATCCGTTGGGCTTTACCACTGGAACAATTGGTGTTCCCCACTGAGCATTGGCCACTTTATTAATTATACCAGCATTTTCTATTCGATTGAGTTCTTCCTTCACTTTTTCTTTAAGTGAGTATGGGACTTGTCTAGGTTTTATAAAAATTGGTTTGCACCCTTCTTGAAGTGATAAATGAACTTTCTCCTCTGGAATGCAGCCTATCTCCTTCTTGAAAACATCAGAAAACTCTGTAAGAATTTCAGAGAGATCACATGGAGTTTCTTGAACTGACTTGATATCACCAATCTCTAGGTTGACCTCCCTCAGCCATTCTCTTCCGAAAATTGGTTCAACATCTTGTCCAATGATATATAATTTTCCAAAGTAAGATTTGCCTTTGAAGTAAAATTCAACGTACACTAGTCCCTTGGGTTTGATTAGTTCACCCGTGTAAGTTCTTAGTTGTACATGAGTACGAAATAGTTTCTTATTCAAATTGAGTTTTTCATAATCCTTGTAAGATAAAGCTGCCCCAGTATCCAATTCCATTTGAATCGGTTTTCCTTCTATTTTAACTTCAATCATGAACTTGTCAGAGCCATTTGTATGTATCTTATTAGTATCGTACGTTGTATGGTCAATGTAATGTAAGTTTTCACCATCCTCAACGTGGTTTACATTCCTGGCCTTATTCTTTGCCATGCATACTCTGACTAGGTGGCCTACCCTTTTGCAAGAATTGCAGAATTCATTTTTAAATCTGCATGTGTCAGCTTTACGAGATGGATCTCCACATCGATAGCACCGTCCTCGCATTTGATCAAAACTGGAGGTAACTTTCGGATATCTATTGCTCGAAACGGTCTTGTTTGAGTTACTGGTTACATAATGATTAGTTTTTGATTTACCAGTACTTTCCGTTACCTTGAAAACTTCATTTGTAGTCGGTTTTGACATTATATTGCTCTCAAGTTTAGAGGATTCCAAGGAAATTGCTACTTGAACCGTGTCTTTGAAAGAACCTAACGACTTTTTCTGTAATAACTGTCCTCTCCCATCATTATCTTTAAGTCCTCTCACAAACTGCATCCTCAGTAACATGTCTGAAACAGACTTTCCGCAATCACATTGAAATTTGCAATCCTTTGCTAGTCCTTTTAGGTCTACAGAAAATTCCATTGTCGATTCATGTTGCTGTGTACGACATAAAAATTTATGTTGAAGAGAAATAACATTAGGTAATGGTTCCAAATAATCTTTCAACACATTAATGACACTGTCATATTTCATCTTGTAAGGATCATCAGGAGAAACTAGGTCTTGAAGTTGTTGATGTATTTTCGGTGGCAAAACTGCAAGCAATGTACAAAGTTTATTTTTGTCATCCAAAATGTCTTTAAGTAATATAAAGTTTTCAAATCTCCGTATGAAGTTAGTAAATGATTATTCCTTATCATAAGGAGCAAAATTAATATTTGGTGCAATGGAAAGCGCTGCTGAAGACTTATTCACAACAATTGGTGGTGCTGGTGTTAATTTGTTTTTCAAGGCTACTTCAGTCAAAATGTAAAGATCTTCTGTATCACACCTGCTAACTGACAACTGTTCAATCTCTTGATCACTAGCAGCGGCTTCAAGTTCTGACTTAGCACTCTCAAATCGCTCCCAATATGTCCTTAAAGATGACAACCGTACTTGAGCTTCATCACTGCTCATTGTAGTAACTTTATTATCTCTCACAATTGTATTGTAGGCTTTAGTTATTTGAATTTTGTATACAGTTATTTGCTTTTTCATTTTCGTAATTTCTGCCATCTCTGTCGCCATTTTATTCTATTTACCATTAATGATATTAAAATGCAAGATATTAGAACATCGTGTAATTAATAAAAACAACATAATCTTATTTTCACAAACATAAACATAAACAAACATTTACTCAATAATAACATATGATTGTTAAGAGTCAGTGTGGGAGGAATCACTAATCACTATATATCACTTACATTGACAGATACTATACTAAATTATCCGTACTGTAGCTAACTCGTACTATACTACTAATCTTTTGTACGGGATGTGAGTTCAGAATTTAAATAAATAAGACGTATCATAAAATTATCATAAAATTAAAATGTTAAGTTTATTTGACCATAGGGCAAAGACCCTACTTTTTGTATATCACTAATAAGGTAATATTTTTATATATTCTTGCTATTATAAATCCGTTTGTTCAGTATACATGGGAATATCCATAAAAATCCATTGTATACATTATGTAAATATATAACTATGAACAAAAAGTTTGGTTTGGTTCTAGGGATTTAAAAAAGCAAGGCTATCACTTATTAAGCTTACTACTGCAACACAATATTCCCTGAAGAAAAGATTTTGAAGCAATAATTTGCCCAATCAACTAATGTAAAACCAAACTTCTATCATCACAAAAAATTGTCCCTGCCATTTAGGTTTATAGCTCATCAAATACAAAATTTTAATTTACAAAAAACGTTTTCTCATATTGTAATACTTTGATTTTGGCAGACATGAATATTTAAATGAATTAAAACCAACCGATGTTTGTGGTAATGCAGTCCCCCAAGGATGAATGTAATTAGCCAGTTCGTGCTGGTGCCGAGCCCCGGGCACTCGCGCCGTGGGAAATTAGAACAGGTCTACTCGGCAGGGGAGAAGTCAATGTCATAAATAGGTATACCCTCAATAATATGAATATTATAATACCACAGCCACAGCAGACTAAAAAATTTCAACATAATTCGTTATCTTTTATTTTCCCCATAAACACCATATGAATGAGTATGTAGGTTTGCTGCGATAGGGCGTTGTTATAAATTGTATGATGATGCCTTTTTTCTGTAGGTTATCATTAAATGAAACTATTTTTGTTTCAATTATATAAAAGCGAACGAATCGTGTTTTTGGTTCCTGAGGACATCAAAATGAAAAAGTAACATGGTCCTGGGCTCAAGTCTTGCCATGTCTATGACCGTAATAGCATGTTCCCTATAGAGCGATTCGCCCAAAAGGAAGCATATTTTTACAACAGACACGCCTATTTATAAATTAACTTAGGTGTATATTAAATGTCTAAAACAGAGGAGTTTAATTTTATTAATTTTTACTTTATCCTCCTCCAGCATATTGAGGTGTTGGATGGGGGAGAGATCTGTAAACAAAAATTTTAACTTGTGACAAACATGTTCGAGTAGCAGGTTTCCTTGCATAGCCTTTATAAATACTTATAATGTCATACAGTGACTCTCAGTCAACAGTTATATTTTTAAGCCAAGCCTATGACTTGTTAAAAAGTAAAAGTTCTAAAGTAAGCTGAGTAAAAAACAACTCTTAAAAATAATGTTAAATAAACTGATACACAATATGTTGTGATTTAAAAATTACCAGCTGGAATGCAACATTGAAATCTATACATATGTAAAATACACGAAATGGTTTTTTTACAAGGAACTCCTCCTATAGTTTTCAATTGATTTTAATGATTTTGTGTCATTGGATAGAGTTCGACGTGAAGTTGTTTCTAAAGTAAATTGAATAATATTGATACAATAGGAAGGACCCTAAAAGCCCTTAAAGTTTGTGTTTTCCCTATTTGATTAACATTGGAAAGGATATTGATTGATTTTCAAATTTTAACAGCTGTAAAGAATGAACACATGATATCAGTTAAAGCATCCGTTTATTCATACTGAACCAAAGAGGTAATGTTAAGCAACGGAATGTTCTCTGGTTATCAAACTGAAATAAGTATGTTTACAAAAAATGTGGAGAAAACTTGTGGGCGTTTCACAAATCGTAGAAAGATGTAAGTGGTCTCAAATTAAAGGTCTTGGCCTTAGGGGCTTTGGAAAAACAAAAAATGTCGAAAAAGGCATAGGGGAATTTGAAATGCCGCAAAACGTTCTCATAAAGATCCGTGGAGTTAGAAAAGTCTGTTTTGAAATGAGTGCTCGGTGCCAGTCCATCTCATTGACTCTAAACTTGGTTATATTAATAAGTTATTTTCACTCAAACACTGTGATAATATGAGTTTTACTTTTTTAAACTTGTGTTTTTACAAATATAATATACCGCTTTGGAATCCTTAAGCGGGTGCTTAAGTCAAAGGGGCGGAAATGTTTTTGTTAAAATACAATGTATCACTTATCGTTCTATAACGAAGGGCTCCCGTCGCTGTGGCCTTCAGCTGTGGTCCAACTCTTAACATTTGAATATAATTTATACTGACAGCTAATTAGGGACTTTGTCCTATCAAAGACACTAGGGATGGAGCCACTATTATAGGAAAGACCTAGGTCATCCTTGTGTAAATGAAAAATTGTAAGAGTTCAATGGGTTCCAAGAGTTCCTATACATAGTTAACGAAAGTTTGTTTGCCATATGAAATGGAAACTTTGATCAGTATACAACCCAAATTGCTCGATTTCGAGCAAAGAGTAGGTACAATAGTAAAACAGAAACAAAAACAAATTGTTTAGCCGATGGAATATTAACAAGGATAAACTAACCCTTCCTACCAGTATTTCGTTCTCTTGCCATAAAGATTTGAAATTAACATGAATTAAAGAGTCAAAATTACCTGATCGTTCAAATGGGCTGTTTAGATTTTTTAGATTCTATCCATAATGAAATAAACAGGTAAAAGTAAGTTTAGTTACAGGGTGTCTCTGAACTCTCTAGCGACCTTTTCAGGTATTATTCCTGGACCAAACACAAGCCAAAATATCATATTTAAAATTTTCAAAACTCCATAATTACCCAAACAGCCGCCATTTTGTATTTTAAAGAATAATTTTAAGTTTAAGAACGGCTTGACGTAATAATTTGAAATTCAATACACAGCTTGTTTAAGTAAAAATCTAGCTGGAAAAAATAATCAACTTTTTATCTTTCATATTTTAAAAATGGCAAATGTTTAAAATCTTTAACCTTAAATTGCATAAAAGCTACGTAAGGTGGAAAAGTTTATATTCTTATGTGTTTTTTGGAAAATTGAATTTAAAATCTAACAATGTAAGACCCACCTTAGTAGGCTGATGGCCAATGTCGGGGGTCCCCGATCCAGCAGAAGACGTCTGTTGATGTCCGCGGTCCAGTCCGTGCTCCTTTACGGGGCAGAGGTGTGGGCAGGCGCTCTAGATAAGGAGTGCTACAGGCTGCGACTCGCCCGGGTTCAGCGTCAAGCCGCGCTCAGGGTGTGTTCCGCCTACCGGACAGTGTCCGAGCCTGCCGTCCTGGTGGTCGCCGGAGTCATCCCTGTCAAGCTCTTGGCAGGGGAGAGGAAAGCGATTTATCAGAGACAAGGCGAGATCGGCAAGGACACGGCAAGAACAGAAGAGCGCTCCCGAACCTTCCAGCAGTGGCAACACAGCTGGGAGCACGACACCCGAGGACGATGGACTGCGCGACTTATCAAGCAGGTCCAACCATGGGTGGAACGGCGGCATGGGGAGGTGGACTACTACCTGACCCAATTTTTGACAGGTCACGGCTATTTTCGGTCGTACCTGAACCGGATGGGAAAGACCGGTTCACCGGACTGCATTTATTGCCCGGGTGTTCCCGACGATGCGGAACACACATTCTTCCGATGTCCCCGTTGGGAAGGGCCCCGCCTGGAGGCCACACAAATATTTGGTGCATTTTCGGTGGACTCGGTCTGCCAAAAGATTTTGGAGGATGAGGGCAACTGGGATTGTTTGTCACAGTTCGTCCGGGGCATCCTCCTGGAAAAGAAAACCGATCTGGACCGCGAAGTGGCCCAGATCCCTTGATAGAGCGGCTGGATAAGGAGCGAGCCCGACGGGCGTAAGCCAAATTTAGGCCTAGCCTGACGTAATGTGATAAACAATTCCAGGTTAGATTCCTAAAGAGTAGAGGAGGTTTTTTAGTGGGTAAACCCGTTTTTTAGGGGAGCCCCACACTACAGGCTGGCCACCTGTGTGCGTAATGCATTTTTCCGCCTCTCCCTCAAAAAAAAAAAAAAAAAAAATCCTTGTGTAAATGAAAAATTGTAAGAGTTCAATGGGTTCCAAGAGTTCCTATACATAGTTAACGAAAGTTTGTTTGCCATATGAAATGGAAACTTTGATCAGTATACAACCCAAATTGCTCGATTTCGAGCAAAGAGTAGGTACAATAGTAAAACAGAAACAAAAACAAATTGTTTAGCCGATGGAATATTAACAAGGATAAACTAACCCTTCCTACCAGTATTTCGTTCTCTTGCCATAAAGATTTGAAATTAACATGAATTAAAGAGTCAAAATTACCTGATCGTTCAAATGGGCTGTTTAGATTTTTTAGATTCTATCCATAATGAAATAAACAGGTAAAAGTAAGTTTAGTTACAGGGTGTCTCTGAACTCTCTAGCGACCTTTTCAGGTATTATTCCTGGACCAAACACAAGCCAAAATATCATATTTAAAATTTTCAAAACTCCATAATTACCCAAACAGCCGCCATTTTGTATTTTAAAGAATAATTTTAAGTTTAAGAACGGCTTGACGTAATAATTTGAAATTCAATACACAGCTTGTTTAAGTAAAAATCTAGCTGGAAAAAATAATCAACTTTTTATCTTTCATATTTTAAAAATGGCAAATGTTTAAAATCTTTAACCTTAAATTGCATAAAAGCTACGTAAGGTGGAAAAGTTTATATTCTTATGTGTTTTTTGGAAAATTGAATTTAAAATCTAACAATGTAAGATTTGTGAAAATCGGTTCATAAGTAAGCAAGATAGAGCGATTTTACTGATCCTAGTCACGGTCGTACCGCTTCACCGGGAGCAGTTTTGGTACAAAATCCATTGTTGACCCGGCACCGCGACCGCGCTTTTCGTGGTACAACCCACTCAGGTGCGTGGTTATTTGAATTAAAATATCTCTATCTCGCTCATTTATGAACCGATTTTCACAATTTTTACATCGTTGGATTTTAAATTAAATTTCCCCCAAAAAACGTAATATCATAAACTTTTCTACCTTACGTAGTTCTTATGCAATTTAAGGTTAAAGATTTTAAACGGCCGCCATTTTGAAAATATGAAAGATAAAAGGTATATTATTTTTTACCGCTAGGTCTTTACTTAAACAAGCTGTGTACATAATTTAATTATTTTTACAGAAATTTTTACGTCAAGCTGTTCTCAAACTAAAAATTATTCTTTAAAAAATACAAGATGGCGGCTGTTTGGGTAGTTATGGAGTTTTGGAAATTTTAAATATGATATTTCGGCTTGTGTTTGGTCCAGGAATAATACCCGAAAAGGTTGGTAGAGAGTTCAGAGACACCCTGTATATTAGGCCTAATTTTAAATAAAAATGAATGCCGAGTGCCCCCTAAGTAAACGCCATTTTGTTACATTTGAACACCAATACATTTTTAAACAAGCTATAATACACATTCAAGTGAAACGAAAACATGTGTCATATGTGGTCTTAATTTTTATGTTAAATATTTCAATAATTAATGTTTATACTATTTTATTAAATGCGAATAAAATATTAAACTAATTGTTTGCATCAAAACTTACCATCTCTAGTTTTGGAATTTTAATAAATAAGTCAATGAAATATTCTCTTCCGAAATTCATAATTTTAATAACAATTAATACATTTATTTATTAGTACATTCTGCATATTTTTATGTAATAAATAAATTTAAAATTCTTAGCATTGAAAATTATGAATTAAAAAATAATTCTTCTTCAAATACATTTTTGCAAAGTGTTTGATTAAATCGTACTTAAAAAGATGCTTTTCACTACTATACTGTATTTAAATTATAATTGTATTTCACCTCTAAAAACTGTTTTATTGAATAAATTAAATATATTTGTGCAAAATAAACCATCAATTATAACCAACTTTGTATTTAAACTATTGTGCTCTTAAATAACATAATAATATCGAGAGAAAATAAACATGTCTGTATGTAATAATGATTTAAATAGACAATGTAGGGTGTCTAGTAAATTGCAATCTCAAATCTCATTACACTGCAGCCAAGGATTGGTGGGTTTTCTTATTTATCCAGTTCTTTCTTACACTTGAGACGGAGTTTGTTTCATTTATACAACAAAATAACATTAAGTTTATTTAAAAAATATATTATTTTTATATTTTAAAGAAACTAGCATTCATTATACAGTAAAATAATAATATTACAACTCCATTCATATATCAAAGGCACATAGGAACCATACACCTTTAAAATTTAACTTTAATAAATATTATAACGAACTATTGAAACTGTGCTGCACTACAGTTATATGTTTATGTTTATATTTGCAATGAATACTATCTTAGCATTACGCTTTGTTTTTGTGAATGATATTTTATATAAATACTGAGGAGTACAACTTTGATTTTTTAATGAGTTTAATGTGAATAATTGTACAGCCATATATAAAAATAAAATACAAAAAAAACTTATTTAGAAAAAAAAATGTTTGATTTTAAAATAAAAAAATTACGTTTAAAATAAAAAATTACGAAACAATAGCATGGGAAAAGTGTTCGCATATTAATATTTATCCATTGATATTGATGCTAACACATTTCAGCCAAGGGCAGTCCATTCCAGACGGAACACAACCACTGGCCAAGACAGATTTCATTACACGATCGACTGCTTCCAGCATCATAACCAGTTGATTCAATAAAATATGCTTCAAGCTCCACTGTTTTATCATCCTATACAGCTTTTAAAATAGTTTATGTCTATTTATTCACATTACCTTTTGGTAATGTTTAACTGAATAGAATTATTGTTAGTAGTTAATACATCCTTAAAATATCATGTTTTGCAGTACATTTTCATGTTTATATTATCCCTTATGAAATAGTTATTTGTGCTTCTAGGGACTAAAGTACAGTTTTTTCTCCCTGAAGGGAAAAAGTTGTCTCGGGGCCGGCAAAACACCACTTTCGGCCCTTGTGACGAAATATACTATAAAATTTCGTAACATTTATTGAAATGGAAAAGATTGTGATTAATTTTTGTCCGTTGGTATGAAAAAAAAAAAAAAAAAATATATATATATATATATATATATATATATATATATATATATATATATATATATATGTATATATACATTGAATTTGTACTGGTCAAAGGTTTTGGTTGTAGTAGAGTAAAAAATGCTCCATTCTCTGCCAACAAAAAGTACTCATGTGTTGTTGAAAGGAACATTTTAATTAAGTTCATATGTGTTTAGGTCAGGTCACTTTTAGTGCGTGCGTGTGTGTGTGTGTGTGTGTGTGTGTGTGTGTGTGTGTGTGTGTGTGTGTGTGTGTGTGTGTGTGTGTGTGTGTGTCTGTGTGTGTGTGTGTGGACAGTGTCCCCTATATTTGAGGGGCCAAGTGTGTGAACTTCACGTGAGTGTGGGGCCTTCTGAAATTGCGGGGCCATACACACGGCCCCACAATTCACTTTTAGCTAAAATTCTACTTTTTACTGTTGGAAAAGTCAATAATGGTTAGTTTAGTAGGTTAGGTTAAGTTAGGTTAGGTTAGGTTAGTTTAGGTTAGGTTAGGTTAGGTTTTTTGTACGGCCCCACAATTCCAAATGGCCCCACAGTACCTGTCAAATGCACACACATGGGCCCCCAAATAGGTGTGTAATCCCAAGGCCCCACAAATATAGGTGAACAAGACTGTGTGTGTGTGTGTGTGTGTGTGTGTGTGTGTGTGTGTGTGTGTGTGTGTGTGTGTGTGTTTGTTTCCTTTGTTTTTGATTAAATAAATTTCTTATATCTTGGATAAACTTTGATAAAAACTTTTCAAATAAATAAATATTTTAACCACATTTAAGGTATTTTAAACACACTTAACCGACCAATTTCATAAAAAAACTAATTTTTGCTGGATTAACCAATAGATGTTAAATATTATGTTTATAATTAAATAGTTGAAATCAATTTTACTATATATGAGTATCTTTATAAATATACAAATTGTGAATACTTTTTAAATTCCCTTGATCATAATTATTTTTATACTTAACGTATGTATACATTTGCATTTTACAAATTAGCTAATGGGTATTGCAAATGAAAAAATCTGCACTCAACTAGGAAAAAAAAAATACCTCTCCACGGGTGAATTTCTGTAATTAAAATAGCCCGTGGCGTACCAACAGAGTATTTAAGTTAAAACAAGGCTATCGATTCTTTTTATTCGATTAACACATTTTGATACTTCCTGGGCTGTTTCTTAGTAGTTTAAGGAAATTCGGATATAAGTTATACTATTTATCATTTCCAAATCAGTTTTTATTTTTCCTAAAAATGCGAAATAGAGAGTCTCAAAGTTGGTATCGTATGATTCCTTACCATGAAATTCAATAATGAAATAAACAGTGTTTGATCTAACTTGATCACCTGGATAACATAACAAATTAGAAACTTTTCGTTAATTCACTACTTATTTGACTTGTTATTCAGTTAGCTCACTACCACAGGCATTTTTAACTTTTGAATTATATACCTTGTTACTTTAAATACGTTTAGGGTAAATATACCCGCTGTTTATAGGGTATATTAGGTTGGATTAGGTAAGGCTGGTCCGAGAGTTGGTTATTGTTGTTAGGTTGGATGACTGTATTGTGATTTATGATTAATTAAACTTACAAAAGTTGGTAAATTATATTCATCAATCAAACAATGACCACTTGGAAAACGGCCACTAAACCTATCACATATTGGGCGGATTGGGGAGTGATGTTGTTCGCGTCCGCAGCATTCCATTAAAGCTGCACGTACTCCCTGGGTGGTGCTAAACGAACAACAAACTTTGGTAGCTGAACTATCACGCGAGTGATCTCTCAGCTATGCCAGCTACCAGACCAAATTCAAACGGCCATTTCCAGGGCCATTTTAGAAATGTAGGCTCCGTTTTAAATATATGTCATCTGAACGTAGAGGGTCTGAGCAAATAAAAAAGTGACTGCCTCAGCAAGGTGCTGCAAGAAAATAATGTCGATGTCCTCGCACTACAAGAAACACATGTAGAAGACCTAGAGAACAGTGCGAGGGGAAACATCACAGGATATAGGCTTGTGGACGAAATAGGACACAGGGTCTATGGTGTGGCGACTTACGTGAGGCAAGACATAGACGACGTATCAGTCTCCCACAAAAGTTGTGTGAACAGCATATTTACTATTGCTGTTAAGGTATCTGAGACTACCATTGTCAATGTCTACAAACCACCGAACATCCAGTGGCCAGATACAGCTCTCCCATCTTTTGAACATCCTGTAGTATATGTAGGTGACTTTAACAGTCATCACACACAGTGGGGATACTCGTCCGATGATGAAAATGGCACTCGTCTTACAAGCTGGGCTGAAAATAACAACCTTTTCTTGATATTTAATGCCAAGGACCCACACACTTTCCATTCTGCCCGATGGCGTCGTGGGTACTCCCCAGACTTGTGCTTTTGTTCTCGTGACCGGTCAGCAACACCCATACCAACTTGCAGGAGGGTCCTAGATGCTTTTCCTCACTCTCAGCATAGGCCTGTTCTGATATCAGTGGGAATCCAAATTCCTCTCGTAAGATCTTTTCCTCGGCCTAGGTGGAACTTCAACAAAGCTGAGTGGGAGGCCTTCTCTTCCAGGCTTGACAAAGGCATCAGGTTCATCCCCCCTAAAATAAAAAACTATGATCGGTTCACACGACTTGTTCTGTCTTGCGCTAAAGCGTCTATCCCAAGAGGTTTTAGGAAAGAGTACATACCAGGATGGAGTCAAGAGTGCGAAGACCTTTACAGTGAGTTCACTGACACTGCCGACAGAGATGTAGCGGACCAACTCCTTAACTCTCTCGACAACTCCAGGAGAGAGAAATGGGTGAAAACTGTTGAAAATCTGAACTTCACCCGCAGTAGTCGGAAAGCTTGGTCTCTACTCAGGAAGCTCTCCACTGGTAAGCCAAATGAAAAACCCACAACCTCGCAACCTCACCCCTGTGTTATTGCAAAACGCCTCTCCTGTCTATCTAAACCGGTGCGTACGTCCGCAGATAGGAAAATAAATTTTAAGCTTAATGAAATTAAGGAAAGTCGGCAAGCGCCATTGGAAGTCTCCAGACCTTTCACAGTAGATGAGCTGGATGTGGCGATTGATGCTATGCCAATTGGCAAAGCAGCAGGTATGGATGAAATCTTCCCGGAGTTCATAAAACACTTGGGTAAAAAGGCTAGACAGTAGCTTCTTGCAGTTTTTAATTCCTTAAGGGAAACCGGCGACTTGCCTGGTATATTTAGAAGATCGAAAATAATAGCTGTCTTGAAGCCAAATAAAGATCCACAACTGCCAGAAAGTTACCGACCCATAGCTCTTCTTAGTGTCTGTTATAAGCTGCTCGAGAGGTTGATATACAACAGAATCCTCCCTGTTCTGGATTCCAGCATCCCCGTCGAACAAGCTGGGTTTAGGCCTGGGCGCAACTGTTGTGACCAGGTTCTAGCTCTTACTTCCTTCATCGAGAATGGGTTTGAGCGAAAACTGAAAACCTCTGTTGCTTTTTTAGATCTTACTGCAGCTTATGACACTGTCTGGAGAAAAGGCCTTCTCATTAAATTTTATAACCTAATTCCTTGCCCTTTCCTGTTGCGTCTCCTCAACTCGATGCTCTCCAATAGGATGATTAAAGTATATTTGGGACGCAAGGAAAGTACTTTTAGACAATTAAAAGATGGCCTGCCACAGGGGTCAGTGCTTGCCCCACTGCTGTTTAATGTGTATACTGCCGACATGCCTGACACTTGCTCCTTAAAGTTTGCCTATGCGAATGATATTGCACTGGCTTATCAGCACAAGGAATTCCGACACGCTGAGGAAGTACTAACAAATGACCTCAAGACTCTCGGTGAATACTTTAAGGCCTGGAAGCTAAATCCAAACTCAACTAAAACCGAGGTATCTTGCTTTCACTTGAACAATAGACTAGCCCACCAAAAGCTTAAAATCGTATTTGACGGTGTTGAGCTAAAGCACAATGATCACCCACAGTACCTGGGAGTCACTTTAGATCGATCTCTCACATTCAAAAGCCACCTACAAAAGACAGCAGCCAAGGTGAGAGCTAGGACTAACATTGTCCATCACCTTGCTGGCTCCACATGGGGAGCTAATGCACAAGCTCTGCGAACCACTGCTTTGTCCCTGGTTTACTCAACCGCAGAGTACTGTGCTCCCGTGTGGCTGAACAGTGTGCATGTCAGAGAGATCGACGTCCAACTGAACAGGACTATGAGAGCCATAAGTGGTACACTCATGGCAACACCTGTACCCTGGCTCCCAGTGCTGTGTAATATCGCTCCACCTGAAATAAGACGAAGGGAGGCACTTACTAGGGAATATAATAAGATCGTATCCAATCCATAGCTACCCATCCATGAATACCTACCCCAGGAGACGGGCAGATTGAGGTCCCGAAGACCACCACTGCGGACAGCATCCCAGTTGACGGAGACAAACTTTTCCATCCATACCGACTGGACTTCCTCCTGGGACTCTTTCCAAGGCCGGAATCAATTTTTAATTGCTGACCCAACCTTAGCAGTAAGTGGTATGGATCTTCCTCGGAAGCAGTGGACCGTTCTCAATCGATTCCGCACTGGTGTGGGAAGATGTAATTATTGGAAATACAAATGGGGAATGACAGAAGACCAGTCATGCCGCTGTGGAGCGGAGTTGCAGACTATGACTCACATAGTCAATGAGTGCCCTTTGAGTGCTTTCCCCGAAGGATTGATTGGACTGCATTGTGCAAGTGAAGCTGGGCTGCAATGGCTTAGCGCCCTGGATTTAGCTTTGTAAAGAGAGATCATAACTTTATGTTTTTAGTTTAGTTTTTAAATTTTTTGACGCAGGTGCAAAGCACCTCAGAGAATGTATTATATTTTTCTGAAGTTGGTGGCTGGCTATTAATGCCATACGATATATATATATATATATATATATATATATATATATATATATATATTGGGCGGATGTTCAGTAATAATATATAAATACGAAAGTTCCACCAATTTTTAAAAGATGAGTTGATATCTAACATGAAGCAAAATTGAATTGTACTTTAGTTAGTTTAAGGTGATTTCTTTAGCTAATGAAAAATATTAATTTGAAGTGAATTCACTAAAAGCCAGAGAAGCGATGGTAGTTAACTAACATAATGTTCCAAAAAGAAAGTAAAAGATTTTTAGAACAATTGTATTTATACGAAATTATTGTTAAAGTTGGAAAAAACTACATTTAAAAAGCCAAACACAAACATTTAAATACATGTATTATTGTTATTATTTTTTTAATATTCATAAAATGGAAATCGTTTACATAAAATGTACGTCCCATAGTTTAATTTCCATTAAGAGTATTCTTTATTTCTGTAAGTATAATTTAACAGAAATAAATAGACATAAAATATGACATAAATAATTAATTAACTTTTTTTAACTATATATAAATGTTAAAAAGCGGTTTAATGCTTTTAATAGAGTGGGTTTGGTAGCATAGTACAAAAAACAAATAAAAAAAAAACATTGCACTCTACTTGAAATAAATATTTTCCTATTTCATTTAGAGGTTTAAATAGTACCTTTATAAGTACTAGGGAACTAAATGAAATGTGTAACTTAATTATATAAAATAGACTAAAATGTAATAAAATTAATTTGGGGAAAAAACACAGTATTAGGCCTAATAATAACGAATGTGTCGATTGTATTTATTGTGCTGCTAAATCTTACAATTTTGACTTCCTATATAACACGTTACCTTCGCATTATTACATCTCTGAGATATTCTTAAATAGGTTAAGTTTAAATACAAATTAGTTTGACAAAATTCAGAACGTATAGTTTTTCAATAAGTTTGGAGAATTGTCCATTAGTGAGTGGGCAGTTCCTTTACAAAATCTCCCACAAAGCCGCTCGAGAGGCTGATATTGCCACTTAGGCGAACTTTGTTACTGTTGCTAACCCAAACTATGCAACTCATTCTAACTGAAGCCGATGCAGGTTATATAAAGCTTTCAAGGTTTTCTTAGTGTTATAATTGCTTACAACACTCCTAAGTTAAAATATCCAATTGAACTTGAATAAAATGCTACTAATAGTTGTGACAAATCGATTTATCACTACAAATACTGAAAGAGGAACTAGCTATCACATATAATTTAGAGAAAATGCAGTTTAGTAAGGAAGTTTTGTAAAGTTTTATTGACATATTTGGTTTGAAATAAAAAAAGATATTTAAATTCCAAACCTGTCCAATGCACTGAAAATGTTGATACCCTTAGTTATTATTCGGGAGAAGTGTGTTTGGTAAAGAGAAATGTTAAACTAGATTTTTTATTTGACTAAAATATTCTCAGTGATAATAAATGAAGAAAAGCATAAATTTTTATTTTATAGAACTTTGGGCTAGGAGAAAATGTGTAAACCCCAACTACTCCATGAACAATATTATTTTGAGACTACTTTTGAGTCTCAGTGGTATTTTAACGACCACATTTATATTTCAAGATTTAATTAAAATTCTTTGTGAAGAGAAAATGTGTTGACTCTCCTGATGTAGTGAGCAAAGTTTAAAACAATAATGTCACTAAAAATGTTAAATTTAAATTTAAAACTTTTTGAAGCAAATAATTATATTTTAAATATTATATTATACTAGTATTTAACTTAAACTGTAGTTTATCCTCATGCTAAAGCCTTGCCCTGATCTTCTTCTTAGTAGACCTTCATTATAGACTTCATTATTTGAATGACTAGGATTACTTTGAGGGACTTGAAAACTCTTAAATGGCAGCGAGTTAATGAAGTAAAGAAGCCACCCTTCTTGCTAACGATTAAACCATCGCAGCGTTTTCTGCTATTCATTAATGGGTTTATTAAACTGGTTTTTGGGAAAAATGGCTTTATTAATATTTGTTTAAATTACACGATGGAAGAGATGCGAATTGAGATTAATTTATCTCTTATCAAATATTATATATGGGATTTTAGTATTTATATTCAATAGTTTGGTATATACATATTAAATGACAAATAAACTAACAAAAACCTATACTTTAAACATACTATAACACCCTATATACTATAAACATATACTATAAAATTACTGACATATAAACTAAACTATGGATATACATATTAAATGTGAATGTGTACTATATAATTAATCTTTATCTATTTATCTATCTATATCTATATGCCGTTTTCACCTAACCTCACTTCACTTACACGTTCCTCATTCAGATTAATTATATTAGTAATTTATTTAAGTGAAACCCTTTTTCAATTTGTTATTAAACCCTAATTACTTTTCTGGAAAATTTATGTTCGGCTCCATTATAATGTCTGTTAAAAATTCATTTATAATATTAAAGAATTAATTTTAATCCATATAGGTTGACAATAACAGCTAAATCTACGCATAGAAATTTTGCCCATGTAGGCTCATTTCCTGGGTTAAATTTTCTTTCATTATTAAGAAACCCTGAAGATTAATTTTTACAGTATATTTATGTGAAATTGTAACTGACTATAGATTAAGTTTAATTTTCTTATTTAATTGTTTTATAAATTTTTTATTTTATTACTACACAGTACCAATTTTTTTTATTTTACACAGTACAAATTGTTCGGTAAATTAATACACATATTTGCACTAAATCCTAGACACAAAATCATACTGGAATGCTATGAGAAAAATGGCTTGATTCAATTCAAGACGTGCTCGTTCGCTCTGCTCATTCGCCTTCTACGTCTCGTTTTAATAAACGCCTAAGGGTGCTGCACTCTAGGATTATTATGCTTAACCACATGTTAAAATTCTAACACGTAAGCAACGAGGTTAAATAGATAGAGTGCTCATCACATGTTAATTTTGTGTCCCTCTTTGATTTACGCCATTTTACCCATGGTTCCCACCGTTTCCTTGGCAACCATTACACACTTTACTCTTCTTTCTCTGGTTACTAGTTTTAGCTATTCTGATTGGTATCTACAATCTTAAAAATCACCTATAATATTTTTAAAACATGACTTTCTTTGTTGTTTGTTTTTAAATTAGTTAGATTTAATGGTCTGTGAGCAGGCTATTGAAGTTGGTTACCATAGAAACGTCGGATAGGTTTTTTCGTAAAATGGTAAATTACTGTTGGAAAAGTGTAAACAAAGGACTGGTTACCAAGGAAACGGAGGGAATCGTGGGTAACATGGTGCCAGTAAAAAAGGGACACTTTTCCCTATCTGGTGATCTCTATATCTATTTAAACTCGTTGCACGTAGGTTTTACTTCTTCAGTTATCAGCTGATTTTATATTTTACCTGAACATTCTTTTTTTGTAATAAATAGGGTATCAAAAATGCATGGTGTTTCATTCTTTTAAATTGTTTTTATTAATAACCATATACATCAGTATAAAGTACAATAAAAACTAATAAATTATTTTAATTTTAGTATCGTTCAAGAAATAAAGTAAGTGGATACAATGAAAACCCACATTTCTCTACTGGAGCATTTTTATCGAAGCATTTATGTTGTTTTTATTTTTGACTCCAAAAGACCACCGTAAACATTTTAATAATTTCACTCAAGGATTACTACGAAATCGGATTTTTCATAGCATATAGACTTATATACATATTATTTTGATCCTGAAAATTAGTGTTTTGCAAAATTTGAAGGAACTTGTTTGAACCATTTTTAAGATATATGTACGTACATACAAAAAAATATATCTTACTCGTATTAAAGTATAGGATGATGCTAGACTATGAACTGTTTAATTTGTTTCACTGGAAATCAATACAATTTGAATTTATAAAAGGCCGAACTAGCTGTTGGTTTAAGAATGTAAATTTATTCATAGTCAAAGATAAATTGATCGAAATAATTCACGAAAATATTTATTAAAACAATAATCTAGATGTTTTCATAATAAGAAGCTCACGTAAGGGTTGCAATCCTACAAAGTATTTAGTGTCAAAACCTGTAAAATATGCATTTATAATCTAGTAGATTTAAATACATCATATATACATAAAAAATAAGGGACAAAAATGTATATTTTTATGTTGGTTGGAATAGAATATTTGAACCAGTTTCTTGTAGGGCTATTTGCAGGGCTAGTGTAGGGCTACATTAGTCAATGTACAAACCGCTCTCAGAATAGAAAAAATATAAGTAGGAGTAACATCGGTATAAGACACTTTACGTTCCATACAAACAATATTTGAAACTTATCATTTGAAAATTCAATAGTCCTGGGCAGCATAATCGAATAAAGGTATTTCAATTCAACAGTTATATTGCATATAAATTGGTTTATAGTTGCAAGGTATTGGGTTATTGGGTTAGGTATAAGGTTAGATTGGGTATTTTTATCTTTGGTTATGCTTAGATCCGTAGAATCCTTGACAGGAGTCCGTTTGAAGAGTGTCCATGTAGAAGTCAATTTGTTCTTGAAATTTGTACGTGAGCCTAAAAAGAGATACTAAATTAGATTCTGTATGTTGTAAAAAATTTTAACACAATGAGTAAAAGCAGTGGTTTGAGGTAGAATTTTACAAGCAAGGTGAAGAAATGCCATTTCTGCGTTAGAAAATCAAATTAACTTATATGAACTTAAAAAAAAATATATAGTTTTTATAGATTATAAAAGAACTGTACAGCAAAAATAAAAAAAAAAAAAAAAAAAATACTAAATGTGGCGTGCTTCAATGCACGAAAACGATAATGAAGTGAGATTACTTTGTATATTTTACAAAGAATATCCAGAATATCCATATTTTTTTTTAGCAGAAGGCCATGACTAAAAGTGACTTTTATGGTAAAACAATCATTTTGATGCACTCAGTAGTTTACTACATAATATATCGTATAATAATCATAATTGAAATAGCAAACCTTACCTGTTATCGGGAGGCAAAGATAATGTAATGATGCTGTTGTAATTGCATATTCCTTTGTCAAACAATGTTTTACTTCCACATAATCTCCCTTGACACGATCCAGAGGTCAGAATTGAATTTACCATAATCTTTAAGCAGAAGCGGTGGTTGCAAGTTATAGACAAACCTGTAACAATAACATAAACAAGAATCTAAGTAAAATAAGGTTAAGATATGATAAAAAAATGTATGATACTCTAAGTCATCGTGTGATCATATTGAGACATAGTGTTTAATGTATTAAGTTTGACGTAACGTAAGTTTTGTTTGATTACATGCTGGTAATTGAACTGTGTGAATTTATTACGCATACAAAGCAACAATCATATATAGTCTATTGAAAGATTGCGTAAAAATATAAAGATATACCTCAATCAGCTACAATATTAACTTTAATATTTTAATACTAAATAAAGATTTCAGCAAAGAATACACTATATTAATTTTTTTATCCATTCTTTGAAACTGCTCTACCTTATAAATGGTGCAAGTTTTAAAGAGACACAGTTTTTCCTTTTTAACAGAAACATTTTGGGGGAAATTTTAGTAGTTTATGGAATATTTCCCAATCATTGATAGTTTTACTAGATATATTCAGAATTTAACAGAAGATCAAGCGATTATGGCATAATTTCTGATAGCAATCAATTCATCAAGGAGTATTTCCCCTGCATACCGTTGACCTTTTTCTTTACCTGGACAACCAGGCTGGAATGTGCCTCCGTTGACGTGGAGGTTGATGTCCCCTGACCGGAACGGAGTACCGACGACCCCTTCGTTGCACATGACGAACAGCACGACATCTGCATCCCCCCGCGACACCAGCCTCATGTGGGGCAGCAGGCTCGAAACCCCGAAGGACTCAGGCATGTAAAACGGCCCGGCCGGGTCGAAAGCTGCACCAATCAAAAATGTTTATTTTGATATCTTACTATCTAATAGGTCTTATTATAAAAGGTTTGAGTTAACACATTTTTTCGACTGTAGTTTTTTTCCATGCGTTTTGTTAATTTTTTTCGCATTTAGTACAATTTTCAGTTGTATTATACTAGTGTTGTAGTTGTGTTATATAGTGTTATCATGGTGTGTTATATATACCGTGTATTAAAAAAGTCCCGGAACAGATTTAGAATTTTTAACTAATTTAGTTTAAGTAATAACAATTTATGCATGTATATACACCATTAAAATCTACTTTTTCAGGAATTTACAGGATTTTTACTTCCCCACGGTTACGACCCACTGAGTGTAAGAAAACATCTTAAATGTAAATAAGTAAATGCATCAAATTATAGGCCTCGATTGATAAAGAACAATACCGCAACTCCGACCTTTAAAGGGTGACGTAGTAAAAAATGGAAGGTGCATATTGAATTTATTTGGCCAAACATAAAAAATTAATATCTCCTTATGTAATCGTTTTGTGGTCAAGTATGTGGCGAATTGTTCATCAGAATGTATTCAAATTATGTATAATATTTCGTAGGCTATCAAAGGTTTTTCGTAAGACTTCCTGTAGGGGATGTCCCTAATAAAAGTCGTCAGGGAAACAGCATTAGCCTACGCAATATGATACACAATTTTAAAGGGCTTTACATTGTTAGAAATTTGCCACAAATCTGCCCTCAAAAGTTATAGTGTAACGGGAGTTGGTTAGTTTTTTTAAATATGATTTTAATACAAAGTTTGATCGCCTGCCCTCGATGAATCGGTCATCCTTTCAAGGTCGATCTTACGACAATTTTATCTGCAAATCAAGGCTTTTAATTTGGTGTACATATTGGCATAGTTTTATAATTAAGATTTTCTTCTCACTCTCTATGCTCCTTACCTCGGAGGGGTAAAAATGGTATAATTATTTGAAAAAGTTAATTTTAATTACTTATATACTATTACAAAGTTAGTTAAAAATTACTAAGCTATCCCCTTAATTTTTTGAAAAGACTGTGTAAAACAATATGTGGAACAAGTTACATATATTGTGGAAATTTCTTACATCTTAGTTTAAAGATGTTTTAGCTTTACCATAAATGTATCCACATGGTTGGTCTAGCAGTCGACATACGTGCCCTAGCATTTGTGCCCCAAGGCTGTAGCCCAAGCCATAGATATTTTCGGCACTAAAAATCGGATTAGATATTTTCGGCACTCGGAGACCCATTCTCATGGCCCGGTTGATGACCTCCGCATATCTTTGTGCGTCCTTCCAAAATGTAACAATTGTTAGAAAGTAACAAATATTATTTAAATTTCATTGTCAGTTTCAACATCAAGTGGAAGTATAGTAGTGTTCATTCGGTTAATTAAATTTGTTGAAATAACAATACGCTTTCCAGTAGTCGACAAATTTACATTTACCATATTGTAATCAAACAATACGGAATAAATTTTGTAGATTTTAAAAGGGGTGTACGGGTGGTCTGGAACACTCCGTATATGTGTAGTCGATGGCCTAGGAAACCACTTTACAGTTTGAAAGTCTTCAGGTTTTTTATAGCCCTCAAGGCTCAAACCAAGAACCGCAATCCGCCATAAACGTACCCGTGTCAAGTTTGATCTGACTTCTTTGTGAATATAAAATATGGCACACATTTATTTGTAAAAAAAGCCAGATTTAAAAATGCAGCTCCCAGTAGGCAGCTGTTAAGAGTCATCTTCACCCCTGAGCCAGTAGTCCATTGTTGCGCAGTCGACAATGTTAACTATACGTCTTTTAATGCAAAACATGGTATTTGATTCCCCTGTTTCGGGCGCCGTTTTTCAACCGATTTTCTTTAAACTTGGTAAGTGTTTAGTTGAATAGTTATATTAGGTCCCTCATACCACGAAATTTCGAAAATTTTACTAAATTTTGAAATATTACTAAGGAAAATCGAGTTACTTTGCAACGTTACAGAGAGTAATGTTTGTTAAAATTTCAAAATTTCAAGGTATGAGGGACCTAATATAACTATTCAACTAAACACTTACCAAGTTTAAAGAAAATCGGTCGAAAAACGGCGTCTGAAACAGGGGAATCAAATACCATGTTTTGCATTAAAAGCCGTATGGTTAACATTGCAGACTGCGCAACAATGGACTACTGGCTCAGGGGTGAAGATGACTCTTAAGCCTCAAACTATCTGGATACAGTAGAAAATCATCTAAAGTTATTGTATAACATTCGAGCATGAATTTGCATAATTTAATTCACTAGAGGTGCCTGAGCAGCCCAATGCGCTGCATTTACCCGAGTACCTTGTCATAAAACCTTGCGCCCCTTCATTAAAAATTCAAAGTTCTATCTTATTGGCTTTTAAAATGTGTTGTTATGATTTAATTATGAACAGCTGTTTTATTTGAAATTTAATAAAATTGTTCCCCATGTTAATTTTATGGACAAAAAACGAACTTTACGGGATTCCCAAGCCCTTCAGAGTACAAATATAAAATATCTAAAACCTTATTGCAAAACTACGAACTGAGACGAATCTTATGACATCTCAAAGATTGAATTTCGTCCAGAAATAAGGGAGGAGTAGTGTTCACAAAAAAACGGCTTCACGTATTATATATTACTAGGGGGCCTGTGCAGCGCAATGCGCTGCATTTATTAGGGTACCTGGTAATCAAACTTTGCTCCATGGTAATACTTTGAAAAGAAATTTCATTATAGTGAAAATCAGATAGAACATTATTGGTGTTTCATCGATAGATCTTTATTACCAATTCTCCAACTTCCCAATGTGATAGTGTTGAGATGTGGTGCTCGTTCTTTTAGGTCTAAATTAGCTAAGATTACGTAGTTGTTCTTTTGCCGATATGTCTTAGGGCCTTTGTCTAAACCCTCCTATAAAATTTAGAATAAATTCACAGATGTTGGATCCCCATAGTTCATAAAAAGTAAAACATTAATGACAACAAAACAAAAATCAACATTTCATTACTCCCTGGTCCTGTATGAGTTTATGCAGCACTCACTGCGGATGTTTTTGTAGTACTACTGTATGAGGTAGTCCAAATTACTATTTATGCCTAATCCTCTTTAACTTAACTTTCCATGACATTTACAAAATTTATAAAGAAATCACAAAAATTAGGGGAAAGTTGCCTTGATCGTACCACTTTTTATATTTTATTTTTTTAAATTTTTATAATTGCAAATATTATGTAAAGAAGCATTTCGTACGTTGAAGCAGTTATTCATATGCATTATGTAACCTTTTTAGTTTAGTCTAAACTCATTTTTTGCTTGAAAATTCCTTTTTTCTAGGGCCCTGCAAGTGGTACGATCAAGGGAACTGGTTGCCTTCATCGTACCGGGGGTTTCCTTAATCGTACCCTATATAATTCTTATGGAACGTTTATGAATAATAACAACTAATTATGAAACACATGTTTTTTATTATATTATCAGATTGAATTGCAATTACATTTGTAAGAAATCTTTAAGAATGTGTTAGAAAGGACATGAACATGTTACGGTATTACATTTGAAAAAAACTTTTAAAGTTATTTTAAGTTAAAGTTTAAAAGTTATTTAAAAAAACAGTTTTAATAACTTTGAATATTTATGTGAAAATGAATTGAAAAACTATGAAAAATGGATCAAACTTGTTAACTTGTTGTACTATTTCACCTATTTACAATTGACACACAAATATTGAACTTTATCTTGCCTGTTAACGCCTGCACAGGAATCATGTACCCACAATTTACAGTTTTGACATTGAATCATGTCTTCTACCCTGTTAGAGTCACACAAAAAACAATACCAGTCACTTGAATGCACTTCTATTATAACATTTTGGACTTTTGAAGAGGAAGGTGCGTTGAGTAAAGCTTTAGAAGTGATCTTTGATTGGTTTCCCTTGGCGACATTTTCCTTTTTTTGAGGAGATTTCTTTTCTTTTTTTATGCTGACTTTTGGTTTAGATTTTCCCAGTTTCTCTTTCAATTTTTTGAGCTTCTCTTGCGTTAACTGGAGCTCTTTTGCCAGCTCTAGTTTGTTTTTATATGGGCTACTAGTCAAAACAGTAGCTTTTTGTATTCCTTTGGCCTTCTTAGATTTTGGGTGAGGTTTTGGAATTGGGCTAAGGGCTTCAACTGAAACAAAAAGCTTCGTCTTAACATTAGAAACCTTCTTAGTGTCTTTATCCTTCGACACTTCCTGTTCTGGCTCATCAATGTTTGGAATGTCCGGCCAGCTAATGTCCAATAATTGATTGTCAGGATTATCTTTGTTGTCAAAGGTAGGCTCGGTAGGAAACTGGTTAAGATTTTCAGCTGTCACAGTAGAGACCTGGTTAAGATTATCAGCTGCAACAAAGTCTGAATCTTTAAAAACCCTGCGGTCAACAGGCCAAACCCCACTCACTCGAAAGCCGTTCATTGCACTTTCTATTGTTGCTGATTTCCCATAAGCTTCTGTACTTAGTCCAGCAATATGGAATTGTGAAACAGTCAGCCCAGGGTTTGTTCTCAACCACTTTTCTACGGCTTGATTGAAGTTGGTTTTCAGGGGTTTAAAGAATGTTCTGTCCAGGGGTTGAACTCGATGAGTGGTGTGCCCAGGAAGTTGCAACATTATTACACCGTTTTCCCTGGCCAAATCAATTGCCTCAAGATTCTTAGAATGTGTGGTGTGGCCATCAAGAACTAAGATGACCTTCTTTTCAGTCGTTGGCTTTACTACATCGATGAAACTCTTAAGCCATTTTAAGAATAAAGCACTTGTAATGTAACCTGTTTCAGAAACTTCGACTAAGCTTCCAGGTGGAGCACCTACTTTGAGCTCATCGTTCATTCGCATTCTTTTGAATATGAGCATGGGTGGCACATAATTTCCTGATGCGCTAGTGCATGCCACAAACGTAGTGTTTACGCCACGCTCAGCACTTGAAACAGAGCCAATTTGTTTCTTCCCCTTTTGACCAAGTATTTTTTGACATTTCGTTTGTACTGTGCTTAGCCCGGTTTCATCAACGTTATAGATGCGCGTAGCATCGATTTTATTTTCATCCACGAGCTTTTCTAGGATGTCGAAAAACTCATACACATTTTGTCTATTGAATCCCTTTACTCGTTGCATGGAAGTGGCCTGGGGCTCTCTCAGACTAATTTCAGGGTGACGAGCCTTAAATGCGTAAAACCATTTTTTCCCAGCTAACCCAGTGTCCTTGTTAAATTTGTGAGGTATCTGGTTTTTATCAGCAATATCAAAAGCTAACTTCCTGACATCCGTTATTGTTAGGCCAAACATTAAGCTCTCAAATAGTAGAATGCGGTCGACTAATGCTTTTTCCACATCTGCTGGTAACGTGCATTGTTTCCCGATGACACGAGTGTCTTCATTGGCAGCAACATTCAGCCCTTTTAGATGTCGGTTGAAGGTTGGTTTGGGGATATTGTATTGGCGGCAACATTCGTTAAATCCCATATCTCCGTTTCGAAATGCACTTAGAGCCCTATGCATGTCATCTTCGGACCATTCTCCATATTTCCTTTTTGCCATCTAAAACACACA
This sequence comes from Neoaliturus tenellus, assembly GCA_030545055.2. Classification (NCBI taxonomy): domain Eukaryota; kingdom Metazoa; phylum Arthropoda; class Insecta; order Hemiptera; family Cicadellidae; genus Neoaliturus; species Neoaliturus tenellus. The sequence goes on from CM061532.1 coordinate 178,034,768, forward strand.
AAACCAGTGCGCGTGAGTGTAGGGTTTTGCAAAAATGGTTTGGCTTACGGCCCAGTCAATTGGTATTTTTAAACGGCTTGAACTGGAATATTGAGTTTTCATTCTAATTTTATGTTTTATGAGGTGTTGCAAATATAAATTGCCAAAACTACCCAACAAAATATTTTTTTTCGACAAATATAAAAATAAAAAAAAAACAAGACACTTTTTCCGAAAAGAAAATTGTACTTGGATACCTTCAAAATCGGATTTAGCACCTCAAAAAACACAGTTAGAAGGAAAAACAACTAATATACTATATTTCACTTTGAAAAAACCAATTGACTGAGGTATTAGTTGGATGGGACTACATTCAATAGGGAACGGTACGATGAAAGCAACCTAAAACACCGGTACGATGAAGGAAACTCAAAGTGGTACGACGAAGGCAACTCGACGCTCTCGAAAGTAATTCGCAATTCCTAACCTATAAATATCGCTACGGTCAAACCCGGTGAATTTTTCACAAATAAACTAAGTTTAATAACTGAAATAAATCAGAAAACAGCGATACACTTACCTTTGTAGCCTCCTGAAGCTTAGAGATTACGGTCAAAATGCTTAAGGAAACGTTCAACAAAATTAAAACTGTAATAAAACACTGAATACATCTACAACACACGTGTGCTTGCACAAACTAACTCCACACAACGTGAAGTACCAGTTGTCGCCGCAAGAGCGCTCCAGCATCACTGCAAGCGGGAAATTCGGTGGTGGTACGATCAAGGAGGCGGTACGATCATGGCAACTTTCCCCTAAGAGAATTTACAATCTTTGTTGGTGTGGTTTATTTTGTTTTTTAATGACATTATTTTGGTAAAAATTTCTTTTTATAAAAACAATTTTTGTAATAAGCTTGTTTTCTATACTGGAGGTAAAAACCTTTTAAATATCGTCTTTTACACAGGTTTTTTAACATTTGTAGCGTTCTGTATAAAACATGTTGATACTATAATAGTAAGTAAAAAGGTTATTACACTTACAACCAACTATACCTTTTCCTTATAGTTTACAGCAGTTTGAAAACCCATGCACACAAATTTAATGTTCTATCTTAATATTTGTTACCTTTCATTATTCTTACAATACCAGTCGGACAACCAATAAGATTTATGTCAAAAATTTCAATTTCCAATATTGTTTTCGTAAACAAAAATGAATTGTTCTGGGGTTAAGTAACAAAACTTATTTTTGTGCCCAAACACAATAAATAAATAAATAAAACACAATAAATAAAACTGTCAAGCAAAATCTACCTGCTACATTTTGGGAAAAGGTTTTAAACCTCAGATTAGACACCCCTCGTACATAAGTGTAAAATTGTGTTGATATTTTATTACCAATTCAGCTTCTAATTTGCTTCTATTCAGCTTTTAACATATGTGTTTGTTTGTTAAACTATCAACAGCTGTTTTATTTAGCAATTCAATACAAATAGTTCCCCATGTTAATCTTATGGACAAAAAATGAACTTTGAAGGCTTCCTTTGGTCTTCAGAGTTAAAATATCAAAAATCTAAAACCTTATTGCAAAACTACGAACTGAGACCATTCGTTTGACACCTCAAACTTTAAAATTGGTCCAGAAATAAGGGAGGAGTAGTGTTAACAAAAAAAGGGCATCACGTATTATATATATAATAATATAGAATAGATAGACATAGATATAAACAAACTACACACACCCAGTTAGTTACAAATAACTTATAAACAGCTAATAATGTTTAATATAATACAAGCTGCTACGATAGTAGTATATTTCGATCAGTTACATCGGCCATCATTAGGTCCATCCAATATATTTTGGTGTGAACGGCCAAAATTGATAGAAAATGTAACATATATTTTTACCGTCTTTTACGTAATATTATACGTCATATATAGAAACGGTAAATATACTGATAGTGTTGAAACGTATTATTATTTCAAATTCTGTAATGACACCAATATGTATAATGCTGATCAAGATGTTATTAATTTAGTTGAAATTTAGTATACAGATAAATTGTAACAGTAACTACAATGTTATAAATTGTATTGTTGTGTTTGTTGTTGTAGTATTGAGTGCATGGAAGAAAAAATATAGGAAAAATTTCTAAATTGAAACAGGTTTAATATTGATATAATAAAATATTAGGCCTATTTGGAATCATAATAGGACACTATTTGGATACTATAAATCGCATAAGTTAACCTTTAAAGTAAATGCATATTTAACATTAGTAGAACTAAAGTGAATAAGAAATAATGATTTTTTACCTTAACGATAAAGTTTACCTTGTTACTGGCATAAACCAAAACTATGGAACCTATTATAGTTTAACTTAGGTTTGAAACTAGTCTAACAAAGATCAATTAAAGCGCAAGAAAGTTATTCCTGGGTTTCAGGCTTTCTTAAGCAACATTGAGCGAAAGACAATAGACATTAATTAGCTTAAGTAAAGGTGGAAAACTCCATGAATAAATGGATATTATAATGAGATGATTTAATTTTCATATTAAAACAAAGGCTGGTAAATTATATCTGAAATACAAATCAGAAATAGTAGTATTTAAATTACTATACAGTTAAATGGGTAATTAATGATTATTTATGCTGTAAAGTGAATGGCTTAACATTTAGTTCTTTTTCATGTGTATTTATTTATTAATTTAATATCTCGTATGTAATTATTTAGATAGATTTTAATAAATTTTTATATTTATTTGAAACTTTTTTTAATAAAATTATGACTTACAACTTGGAATTTCGATGGAATTTTAAAATCTTGAGTTATAATTATGTATGTTCATTCTCATTTAAAATTTTAATTTATTTGTGTGTACAGTGGATTTCAGAATGTATAAAGATAGCAGATAGAATGTTATGTCATTGGAAGAGAAGACGACATGATTTTGTAGAGGGTTGATGGAAAATTTTTCTTAGGACTTCCTTTGACAGTTTAAATACCTTCTTCATATCTTTACTTGATCCCCAGCATTATATATACTAGGCCTATCCTAGCTGTTGACAGCCACGGCTTGGCCTGTGACTGAATTTATTTGATAGATAACAAAATTCTTTTAGAGCAACGAAATATTTTTCCTTAAGAATCATATCGAAACATTGAGGTAGTAGTGGACGTAGCCCAAAGAAATGAAGTGAACACCTATGAACAAAGAGGAACGACCATGTTTAGTTTTAACCCCCTTACCAGTCCCTATTGTCATAGTGACGTCCTAGCTGTTGGGCTGGGCCCTAAAGGATTAAAAAACAATATTTGCAAAACTGTTTCAGTGAGAATCTATATGAGCAAAGAGGAACGTCAATGTCAAATTTCAACAACGTACTCTAGAAATCATGTCACTCAGAGCCCTAAGGAATTTCCAAAACTGTATTTGAAAAACATTTTCTTAGTGAGCACCTATTAGCAAAGAAACACGTCCGCGTTAAATTTTAACTCCATGGGAGGTCATTTTGAGGTTCTCTGGGGTGGAGAAATAAGGGTTTTAAAGCCTACTTGCAAAACAATTTTTTAGTAAGTACCTATGAGCAAAGAAGAGCGTCATAGACAAATTTCAACCCCGTTGGCCTATAGAAATTTTGAAGTAGGGCAGAGCTTTAAAGGACTTCAAAAAACTATATTCGCAAAACTGTTTCTTGGTGATCACCTATTAACAAAGAGGAATGTCCATGAAAAATTTCTAAAACTAATTTGTGTAACAAAGTATCGTAAAAAAATTTGTTCGTGTCTATAAACCTAAAAGTCTATTTTGCGCATTGTACTCTTAGTGAGCACATAAAATTTAATATGAACCATCGTACAAAGTTTAGTAAAAATCCGCTCGGTAGTTGCATATACATTAAAAATTCTGTTTTCGCAAATAATCGCTGTTGGGTTACGAATAATCATAACTAATAATTAGCATGCAGGTAGAAGGTAAGAAAAACCTGTTTACAAAGATTTGCTTACATCCGTTCTGTGATATTCTGGAAGGATAGAAACCTCTCGGTTCTTAATGGATACCCGCGGTTGAATCGCGAATTTTTGATAACCGTTTCTTAGCGAACACCTAAGATTCATTTTCCATTTTCCATTCCATTTCACTTTGGCTCCTCCTATAAGGCCGAAGCAGTATGGTGGTTCCCCCTACCCTCACGGCCAGCCTGTAACTAGCGTTAGCCATACCAGGCTTGTCTTGCGACAGGAAGAGTTATGGAACAAGTGCCCCAAATCACATTAAGGCAGATTAGACCCCCACAAAACCCGGAATTCACCAGGCCTGTGGTACTCAACCGGCAGTGAACCAAAAATCTACAAACCACTGTGAGTGTCAGTGGCAGCACTATCCAACTATTTCTCAACTTTAGTTTGTGAGCAACGCCCCCAGATGAGGCTGGAGGGCCCCTTATAGCCGACGCTATGTGCCGAGCTTGCCGACAACCTCTGCCCCCTCGAGACCAATCCAATATCCGGACTGGCCGAAGCCAGGGGCTTGAGCCGGAACCCGAGGTACCCGTTTTAGATTTTCCTTGGGTCATGGGTACTTCCCAAGCGGAATACTAGGTCTCTGGAAACCCGCACGTCAAAGACGCCGGCTACACCGAAACCGCGCCCGAAGGTCACGGAAGACCCAGATCCCCGACATCCTGACTCATTTCCTCTGTTGGGGGGACTGGAAAAGAGACACCCAGTAAGCGCGCGATTGGCAAAGCCACTTCCTCCAGGGCTCGGCACAGCCGAAGCTGACCGAGAGAGCCAAGCCCGTTCGCCCAGCTCAGTCCTTCTAGCTGGTATTGGGTAGTAGACATCCCAGTTCAAAGGGTGCATGCCCTGAAGTACAGCATACACCCTTTACTGTTTGGCCATTACAGCACACCACAGCGAAGGCTCGAAAAAGTCTCCGTTCCTGAGAGACGATGCCTACTTCGATTTTAAAGGAGGGTACATCCGTTCACCCAGTTCTAGGACTGGTATTGATCGGTGAACACTCCAGTTCTAGGGGTAGCAGTAGATATAGAAGGGGCATTCTGAAACACTCGTAGTTTTTTTTGACCGCTTTCAGCTTCAAATTGACCGGTTTTTGACCGGATTCTGGCCGGTTTTGGCCAAATATCAGCCCATTTCAGGGCATTTTTCAGGATTTCAGACAGTGATTTCAAGGAGCACTTTGAATATAATCCAGGGAACTACGAGATGCCCTCTTAAGTTAACCATAACTTTTAAATGAAAAGCTACCGACTCCGAGTTGCGGCCCCGTGAAAATCGTATTGTTTTGCATATCTGAGGGGGGGCTGTAAATCGCGGCCCCCCGGATGATGGATAGGTACAATTATTATCAAATGCATTTATGGCTTTCTAAGCTGTGGCCCCGTGAAAAACGTATTGTTTTGTACATCTGCATTTATGCCTTTATAAGTTGCGTCCCCGTGAAAAACGTATTGTTTTGCATATCTGAGGGGGGGCTGTAAATCGCGGCCCCCCGGATGATGGATAGGTACAATTATTATTAAATGCATTTATGGCTTTCTAAGCTGCGGCCCCGTGAAAAACGTATTGTTTTGCATATCTGAGGGGGGGCTGTAAATCGCGGACCCCCCTCCGACATACAAAACAATTCTTATCACATGCATTTATTCCTTTATGAGAAGCGGCTCGCAATTTTCTCAAAAATAAAAAATTGTCTATATCTCAATATTTATATTACGAACACAAATAAAATTAATTAGTTCAACCCTGTGCTTCCAAATCCTTTATTATCTCGTTCAGTCTGTTCTATTTGATATCCTCTTACACAAGGGGGTTTTTTATACATTTCACAAATTATTTGCGCCACCCTATCTCCTCGGCGTACAAAGAAATTGCCATCGGAATTATTTATCAACAGAACACAAACATTGCCGGTATAATCTCTATCCACCACACCTGCACCAACATCGATACAATGCTTGAGGGCAAGGCCGGATCTTGGAGCGATTCGTCCGTAACAACCATTGGGAAATTTAAAAGTTAAATCAGTTTTTATTAATTGTTGTCCCCGCTTTGGAATGATATAATCATAAGCACTTTTCAAATCGAGACCAGCAGCTTCTTGTGACCCGTCGAAAGGTTCAAATGCGTTATCGGTCAAGAGATAATATTCATAGTTTTCAGTCATAATTGATTCCTAATATATGAATCATGATTTCCACATCAAATAAAATAAATGTAGATTTTTTCAAAAATATATTTTAATTAGGATTTAAATTAAATCTTTATTGTTCGACTTTAAATTCGATATCATGCTTAAATTTATTGTCTGGAAGTGCTACCTTACCATTGTATAACACATAGAGGCTTCCTTTATGATTTAGTAGTTGCATAATATTGTTCATCGTCAATCTGTTATTCCAGCTTTCTGGAAGATAGAATTTCACATCATCACATGTGACTAAAATTCTCATACTGTATGATGATGAAATTGTATTTATGTCATTTACTAGATATTTTTTACCAACTTCCAGGTCATTCAGCCTCTTGTAAGATTTTCCATTGATTTCATTCAATAAATTATCAAAATTAGAACCATTCATTTTTACCTACATTAAGAATATTACTTCTAAATGTGGTAAAAAAATAATAAATTCTCAGTTCTCAATTAACTTAAAATGTTACACACGAATCAATTCTAAATAAATATGTATATTTGAATCAAACATTTCTAATAAATTATTGTTTTGATCTGTGATATTGACATTGATCTGTTGAATTTTCTTCAATCCATGTTTCAATGATACATAATGTGGTGGAGTTGGGACGGTTGCAATTTTACTACCGAAATCACCGATTGGAAAGAAACTGTGTAACAGCGAAGTCTCTCCATGTTTAAACCAAGCTTTGTCGTGATTGACAGAACAGTTTTCCACGATATCACAATGAATTTCAATTAGGTCAAACGGTCTTGTGTTGCTTCGGTTCTTCGCTGAATAATAGTCAAAATATTCTTGAATTTTACTATCCTCAAACCCTAACAAATGTCGAAAAATGTTATCCATGTGAAATTTAACAGGAGATTTGATAAACACTCTGTGCCCATTAGTTGATGTTTTCAATCCGACTTGCACTTTATTTTTCTTATCATCTTTATCCAATGCATTACGCTCTAAAATTGAATCTACACTTTTCTGAATATGTTTTTGAATTAAGTCTAATGTCCAATACCCCTTGCTAAAACCTAATTTTCCCCCACCTTCAAATGTTATACTACAACTCTCGAATAAATTATAAAAATTGTATTCACAAAAAAATCCCGTGAGAGCGAGTTTATACTGTGCATCACTGTCCAAGTGAATCGGGTGTTCCAAGGTCAAAGTCAACTCGGAGGACTTTCCTGATAATCTGAAATTCACCATTTCTATATTATAAAAAAAACTTTTACATCATAATAAATTTTTATTCATATAACAAATATTAAAAATAATTTATTCAAACCAACAGAGGCAGATGTATTTATTTTTTCATTTTAATCTCTCTGATAGGATAAGTTTATCTATTAGAATAATTCCTTTTCATCAAAATACGTTTTGTGTTCATCTAAAAATCTGCTAGTTACATTTTGATACAACAACACATAATCCCAATCGATTTTACCTGCGAAATCATGAATAAACTTTTCAGACAGCGTTTGATATTTACACAGGATACCCCAGCATTCATCGAAATGGGGAACCATCTCTCTTAGGAATTCTTCCGAAAATTTAATGCGTCTCAATAGCTTGGCCCAATTCACTCTGTGCGGGTAAATCCGCAACATCTCGATTGAAAAATCATAATGGGAAGACAGCAGATCCCAGTTCAAATACCTATCAAACCTCTTTATGAATTTGTCAGTCAAAACCCCTCTGGGTTCTTTGGGCTCCACAGAGAGGAGGTCCCATGCTTCAGACTGGTTAGTCGACATCTCTATATTAGGAAACAGACTTTCACACAGTAATAAATTAATTTAAAAAAATAAAATTAAATAAACAATTTATTAACACCAGAAATGTAAAATATAATTTATTTAAACCATTCTAGAAAAGTGTATTTATTTTTATTTAAAACCTCTTTGATTTCATCATACGTTTTTCCATTCGAAAACTGTCTTAAAACTTCTAAACACAGATGACCGCAGATAGGCGGATCGCCATAGTTTTGAAATTGATCTGAATTATAACAAATACCGTCGTTCATTCTTATATATTTTTCCAATTCCAAAGGTGGTGGGGCATTTCCATAAGAATCAAAATAAATCACATTTTTGCCGTTTTTATAATAACATGTCCAATGTGTGCCGGCCGTGTCCAAATTCCCTAGATTTATTATTCCGCACTCTATTTTTCGAGGTACATGAGGTAAAAGCTCTCGTCTGAAAACACCACGGAAGTTCTTCAATTTCAATTTACTAGCCCACACTTCCAGATCACTCATCGTCAACGGGTTTAATTTTTTTTAATTCTTACATCATTTAAAATTTTACTAAGCTGACCATTTATCATTTGTCTTAGTCCAGTACCAGATGGATCTTTTTCTATGATAGTATCCAACTCTTCGTCAATTATCTTTTTTAACCACGGAACGAATTTCTCTTTGATGGTGGGAGCAACTTTCTCTTTAATCAGGGGTGAAGCTAATTTCTTAAAATACGGAATGTTGTTTTCTGCCAACTCCAGAATCTCTTTCAATAGACCCCCATCAATGTTATTTTTCAACTGTGTATGACTTAATATCACTCTTACACCTTTCTTATTTTTCACAGCTTTCAATATTTGTTTATGTTGTTCATCCGTTAACATAACTTCAACATTACCGTTTGTTAACTGATCTCTATTCAAAGTTAAAACAGCCAGTTTCTGTTTTTTATAAGCAATACGCAACTTATTTTTTTGACCCTTAGTCAATCGTATTTTATGTCTATGTTGCATTACGTCTATACGTCCTATATATGTATATTTACAAATTTATATCATATAATTTATTTAGCTAAATTTTTTTCCAAAACTATTTTTATTTCAAACTCTCTGGTTGTTATATTATTAGTAATGGAATTTTATTGTAAAAGGTGTAAAAGAAAAACAACATCGGAAAATATTAAGACTGCCAAAACAAAAAATAAAAGATGGTTGGCGACATCAAATTGTGCAATATGTGGTAGTGTAAAAAATTCATTCATCAAGGACCCACCCGAAGTTTTGAAAGCGAAAGAACTGCACAGACCCGTCGTGAAAAAGTTTATAAAACGCCGGATTGTCATGAAAGGCATTGATGACTTGTGGGCGGCCGATCTGTTGATTATGAAAGAATATGCTAGAGAAAACAAGTGGTACAAATATATTTTAAATGTAATCGATACGTTCAGTAAGTTTGTCTGGTCTGAGCCTTTGAAGAAAAAAGATGGTCCGGATGTGTCATCAGCTTTTGAAAAAATAATTGCGCGGGCGAAAAATGACGGTCATTCACCGCTTAAGCTCTTACACACTGATAAAGGGACAGAATTTAAAAATACATATTTTAATAAGTCATTGAAAAAGCACAACATTAAATTGTACCACACCGAGAGCGAGGAGAAATCGGCCATAATCGAAAGATATCACAGAACGTTAAATGAGAAATTAAAAGTAAAATTCCAAGTTAGAAATTCGCACAAGTGGTACGATATATTGCAAGAATTGACCGATGAATATAATAAACACGACTTCCATCATACTATAAAAATGAGACCTGTAGATGTGAATAAAGGCAATGAGCAGGATTTATTGAAAATGTACAATGAACTGGAAAATAGAGTACCACGTAAAAAGGCGAAATTTAATGTTGGAGACAGAGTACGCATTACGGCTAAAAAAGACGTGTTTTCCAACAAGTACAAACAAAATTGGACATCTGAAATTTTCACGATTGTCGATGTTTTAAATACAAGACCTATCACCTACAAGATTGCTGATAAAAACGGAGAAGGTATAATTGGAGGTTTTTACGAAAGAGAGTTGCAAAAAACTGCGTTTTAACTCTTTCAGTCCCAAATCACTCCCAGCCCATTTTTTTTATAGCATGAGCCCGGCCCCATGTGTATCAATTTGATACACACCATGTTACGTGCTCAGGGCCATGTGTATAATGTTTGATACACACTATGTTTACGTAATTTTAAAAGTAATAAAATGGAAGCTGATAGGTCAATTTTTTTATTGAAATTTACTTAACCTTATTTTAAATTTATTCAAATGTTTTTTTATTTTCTATTATAGATTGGTTAGTAAAATGGGGACAATAAAAGTCAATTGCAACTTCTGCGGTAAGCCTATTTCAAAATCAAACATCTCCCATCATGTGAAGATATGTTCAAAAAATCCTAATAAAGACCATTCACGTTATAAAAAGGAAACATGTGAAAAATGTGGGAAAACTGTTTTGAATGTTTATTTCAACAGACATAAAAAAATCTGTGAGCAACCAACATCATCCGTTACAAGCGGTACCCGTAAACGCCCGTCGCCAAACAGAAATGATTTAGATGAACAGCCTGAAATTAAAAAGCCACGCATTGAAAATCAGAATACCCTTTCCACCGTTCAAAAAGTGTGTAACAGTGTGAGTGGCACGTGTTCTTCTGCACTTAATGTGATTAAAAACCTCTTCAAAAAAACTGATAACCTTCCACCCGTCAGTGAAGATGAACACTGTGTAAAAGAAAGAGCATTCAACAATAGACTTTTGACTTATCAATTTACAAATTGTCGTGGTATAAAAAAACCAGAAATATTTTTAAATAGATATCAAAATTTGATTATCGGTAAGATAAAACAACACCTGGAACAGTACAATTTGAAAGTAAATTTTTCGTTTGCTGCCAATTATAGACGGAATGTTCCTGGTGTAGATAAGCAACTCGAAATAGACACCATGTACTTTAAAACTGAGAATACGATCATATATAAGACTACCGACTTACATAAAGTGTTTGAAGGTGCAAAAGCGAAGATATTAACACGAATGGAAGAGTTCGAGGCTCGGGGGTCAGGTTGGACGTTAAATGAAGTCTTGTTTTTAGAACTGGCAATAAACAAATATGTCCCATTCAGAGGGTCAAGCTATATTAAACTGCCAGACGTTATTAAAAATAAAAAAGCTGTCATAAATGTTAAAAACAATGACCAGAAATGTTTTCTATGGTCCGTACTGGCAGCTTTGCATCCTGTTGTTAATCATTCTTACAGGGTCAGCAAATACCGTGAATACGAACACGACTTTGACAAAGCGTTGAAAGACATTGAATTTCCTGTGAGTTTAGATGATGTGAAAAAATTCGAAAGACGCAGTGGGATATCCATCAATGTTTATGGTTATACTTGTGCAGGAGAAAATAAACTCAACGTATTTCCTTTGATTGTGACTGATGATGAAAAGGATCAACATGTTGACCTCTTGTATATGAAAACGGCAAATAAATCTCATTATTGTTATATAAAAAACTTGAGTAGGTTGGTGAGAAATCAAATCAGTAGGTTTGCACATCAAACTTTTATATGCAGGCGTTGTTTACAGCATTTCATAAGAGAAAATCTGCTTCAAAGTCACAAAGAACTCTGTAAGGAACACGAAGCGGTGAAAATTAGAATGCCAAAAAAAGGTGATGTCGTCAAGTTTACCAATCACAAATCCCAAATGAAAATTCCGTTCGTCATGTATGCCGATTTCGAATGCATACTCGAGCCGATAGACACTTGTCAACCACCGGAAAACGGCACAAACACCAATAAATATCAACACCACGCGGCTAGAACCTTCGCATTATACACGACTTACGCGAACGGTGATTACAAGGAACCGATTACTTATTTCGGTGTCGATGCTGGTAAACAATTCGTGAAACTATTGAAATCTGAATTGCAAGATATTAAAGAATTTTGTCTGGTAAACAAAAAACCTATGAACCCGCTGACTGACGAACAGAAAGAAAACGCTAAAAAAGCGAAGACGTGTCATATATGCGGTAAAGAGTTGAAAAATGATTCCGTCTTTGATCACGACCATTTGACTGGTGAATTTCGCGGAATAGCACACAACTCTTGTAAATTGAACTATCAGATTCCGAAATTCGTCCCCATATTTATACACAACCTGAGCGGATACGACACGCATCTGTTCGTAAAAATGCTACGTTTAGATGATAAAACCAAAATAGAAGTCATCCCGAATAATGAGGAACGTTATATATCTTATACAGTTGATTTCAATATCAATATAAAAGCAAGATTTTTGGATTCATTCAAATTTACCATCGACTCGCTTGATACACTTGTAAAAAACTTGGATAATGACCAGTTTGTACACACACAAAAATTTACGGATAAGAACAAAATGTATTTGCTTACTAAAAAGGGTGTTTATCCATATGATTACATGGACAGCGATGACCGATATCTGGAAACCAGTTTACCAAGCAAGAAACATTTTTACAATAAATTGAACAAATGCGACATCAGTGATTTAGATTATTTACATGCTAAACAGGTTTGGGAGGAATTCGGCATACAGAACATGAAAGAGTACACCTTACTATACAATAAAACTGATGTCTTATTGTTGGCCGATGTTATGGAGAATTTCAGAGAGATTTGTATACAGACTTACTCACTCGACCCCGCATGGTTTTTCACAACTCCCGGGCTTTCATGGAGTGCCATGTTAAAGCACACGGGAATACAACTGCAGCTGCTGACCGATTATGAAATGATTTTGATGATCACCAAAGGTATCCGTGGGGGGATATCCCAGTGCTGTAATCGTTATGCAAAGGCTAACAACCCATACATGTATAACTATAAAAAAGACGAACCAACTAGTTATCTTATGTATTTAGATGCCGTGGGTCTTTATGCTTGGTCTATGTGTCAAGCAATGCCCTATGGAGATTTCGAATGGGTGGGCACGGATATAGATGTTACGAAGATTGCTGATGATTCTGATAGAGGATACATACTAGAAGTGGATTTACAGTATCCTCAGGAACTGCACGATTCACATTCCGAGTTTCCTCTCGCTCCGGAAAAACGTTGCCCACCCGGTTCTAAGGAGGTTAAACTCCTGACCACTCTGTATAATAAAGATAAATATGTCATTCATTATAGAAATTTGAAATTGTACTTATCCCTTGGAATAAAACTCACGAAAATACACAGAGTGTTGAGCTTCGGTCAGAGTAAGTGGTTGAAACCATACATAGAGTTAAACATGGAAATGTGGAAACAACAAACAAATAAATCGGCCAAACAGTTCTTCAAATTAATGAACAACTCAATTTATGGGAAAACTGTCGAGAACATCAGAAACAGAGTGAATATACGTCTGGCTACCCAGGAGAAGCAGATCGATAAATGGATCGCGAAGCCACAGTTCAAACACAGAACAATATTTTCGGAAAAACTGTCGGCGATCCACATGAGAAAAATGAGTTTACTGTTTAACAAAGCGATCTATGTAGGGATGAGCATATTGGACGTATCAAAGACACTTATATATGATTTCTTTTACAATTTTATTAAAGTCAAATATGGCGATAAAGCCAAATTACAATATATGGATACCGATAGCTTAGAGATCCTTATAGAGACACCAAATTTTTATGAGGACATGAAAAAGACACTTGACAGGTATGACACCTCCAACTACAAGAAGGGAAACCCATTCAAAATGCCAAAGGTGAATAAGAAAAAATTGGGAACGATGAAAGACGAATTCGGTGGTAATATCGGTTTAGAATATGTAGGACTGAGATCAAAAATGTACGCTAACTGCACCGTGGAGGGTGATGAGCAAAAAAAATCTAAAGGAGTAAAAAAATCTGTTGTGAAAAATGAAGTCTCCTTCGAGGATTACAAGGCATGTTTGTTTGAACAGAAAGAACTATACAAATCTATAAACACCATAAGAAGCCATGGTCACGAGTTGTACAGCATCGAGATGTATAAAAAAGTATTGTCTGTGAGTGATGATAAGCGGTATATCTTAGAAGATGGAATTACCAGTCTCCCGTGGGGACACTATAAGATACCACGGGATATTGAAGCTAAATTATATTTGAAAAGCAACATTTTACTAGAATAAATATAAAACTGTTTGTTTGTTGTTAAATAAGTTGATATTAATTTTTTTATTGCTTATTTACTAACATTTTATTTCTGAATATAAACGTTATTTTTAATGTTATATGTCTACAAACGTTTTTAAAAATCGACACATAAACGTTATTTTTTATTAATAACGTTGTTGAACGTTTTTCAAAATCGATACATAAACGTTATTTTTTTATTAATACCGTTGTTTAACGTTTTTTTATTTAACTCAGAATTTCTGTGTCAATATTTATCATTTTTATATTTAGATTGCCTGCTAAAAAATTACAAAATGAAAAAACAAGTTTCTTTACTAGAGATGAAGAGAAAAAACAACGGAGAGATCATCAAAACGTTAGTTAAAAAACACAAGTTAGCTGATAAGATGTTTCCAGATGAGATGACCGTGGGGGAGGCAAAAAATATTGAAAAACTTCAAGATAAATGGCTTGCGGAGGACAGGCTGATTCAAAAAGCACAGACTGCAGAACGGACGGCGTTGTTCCGCAAACATCCGGCTATACCCATTGAATACAAACCCCGGATTCCATTCATACCTTTATCTGAATATAAACCGTTAACCGTGCGGGAGGCAAAGAAATTGGACGAATTGCAGGACAGACTAATTGATGAATCTGAAACTTTTAAGGTTCGTGAAGTCAAAGAGAAACGCGAAATCGAAAAACAACAGGAACCAGTTGTCAAAGCGATCAAAGAGCAAACTTTTAATAAAACAGAAACTGAAACATCACCGTTGCAACATCCGTCTGTATCTAAAATTATACATCGAAAACCCACATTACCCGGAATTTTTAGACCCCGCGCCTCGAGTACACCGGGTCGTAAAGTATTGATGGAAATGCGAACGATACCTTTACCTCGCAGCAGTGAAGATGAAGACCCGGTCTTTGAACCTCCCCCTCCACCACCTATGCCGTCGGAAATAGAATTGCCAGAGGAGGACAGGATGAACCGTTCCATCCGTGAATTTACAGAAAGCCAAGATATCGGTGATATTGCGAAGGAATACCTCGCTTCCGGCAAAGATAGAACTTTTGGTATTCGCTATGATTTCAATGCGAACAAGCTAGCCGTCGGATCTAGGACCATTACGATTGAAAATAATGATATCATACTGGACAGCACTGGCGACAGATATGCTGGCACACCAGGATTGTGGAGTTTGTTAACAAAAGCAGAAATCGGGGGCGTCTCATCTATAGATGCTGTGGGCGCTACGACGAGAGAGAAGCTCATAAGTGTGGGTGCTTTCACTGCTCAGGACTTTGATAATTACAAAGACATACTGATGAAAACCGACGCAATGTATCAGAACAATGATCCGAAGTCGAAACGCCCCAGGTCCAGTCAGTCTTGGAAATGGACGAATTTGATCAGTGAGATATGGAAAGAACGTAAACAGTCGACGGGCAGTGGATTACTGGTAGATTCACACGCTCCCGTCGAGTACAAGTACATCGATGATGATGATAAACTGATTGAGAGATTAAAGTTTATACAAGCTGAAGAGGAGGCCGGCAATAATGCTTTTAACAATGAAAAAATTGGCATCATAAAGTTTATACATGATAGAATGGAAAAACTTATCTCTCAGCCACGGGGTCTCGACTATGTAGCACGATGTTTAAATGTGTTAAAAAATATCAAAGGGGATGGAATAAATTATTCTGATAAAAAAGTTTTTCGAAATATCAATTTTGGGTTGAGATGTTTGAATTTGTATAAAAACACAAAACTGTTCAATTAGTCTATTTTACTAATAATGATTTAAAATATATGTTTTATTTTTTTGCTCTTTAATTAATATTTCATATTTTTTTATTGGAAACAGAAAACCGTAAAACCTATATTAGGAATGGAGAAATATTACGAAGAAGCTTCGGATAAAATAGCAAGATGCGAATATGTGACGGTTCTGCCGGTATCTGATTTACACTTTAATTCGCCAAACAATTTTACAACATTCAAACTGGATCATGGAGATTCATTTTATAATAATAGAATATTATTTCACATCCAAGGCGAAGTGGTAAAAAAAACAAACAGTGCCGAATACACTAGTACAGACCCCATAAAGCTCGTGGACAACTTCGCGGCCTACCTGTTCAAGAGTATTGAATTGAAAAAACACAATCAAGTTATAGATTCTGTGGATAAAGTCGGTATTGCAAGCACAATTAAAGGTTTAACCACATATAGCAAATCGGAGGAAAACACTTACTACAGCAGCGGATTCAAATCTGTTTACGAAAAGGGAGGCGGTAAGTTTGAAGCGCTGGGAACGCTGGCCCACCTAGGACTGGGCTTCTTTGACAGTCTGAAGTATCCAATGTATAAGGTGGGATTTGAAATAATATTTACTCGCGCGGAAGACGATGATGCCATCTACCGCTGGACTGAGGGAACCGGTACAAGTGCCGTGAATGCCGCGGAAGGAAAAATTAAAATTACTAGTTTTGTGTTAAAAGTACCCCTTGTAGATTATGATCCGGCTAAGAAAGCTGTGCTCATTGATGGACTTAAAAAATTGAGTGAGAAGGGGGAATTAGTATATGAATATTTCCGCTGGGATTGCATTGAGAAATTCGGTGTGTTTGGGTCAACTTACACGTTTGACATAACAAATCTTTACCGGAACATACTAAATCCGGTTTTCGTGATAATCGCTTTACAGACAAGTCGTAAGAATGATCAGACAAAAGACCCCAGCCAGTTTGACAGTGTGAATATAAAGAATTTTCATGTTAAAATAAATGGACAACGGTACCCGCAAGAGCAGCAGAATCTGAATATCACGGATAAAAAATACCGGCTGTTATACGATAGCTACTGTTCAATGAGACAAGTTATGTTTAAAAATGATGATGTATACCTGAATATAAACGATTTCGTCACCAAATACCCATTAATGGTGATAGACACCCATCTCCATCCGTTTTCAGCGGAAAGAAAAAGAAACGATATTCAGATCGAATTGGATTTTACAAATGCAGTTTCTAACCCTATTGCTGATAAAGGCACTACAGCCTATGTCGTCGTAGTATCACAGACCATGTTCACTTATGATATTAAAAAAGAATATATACAAATGATGATTTAAATACGTTTTTTTTTCTTTTTTTTCTTTTTTTAATATAAAAAGATTGTTTGATTAAATAAATTATTTATCACCTGTATCCTGCTGAATAATACAAGTATTTATAAACAAGGAAGGGGGGGAGTATATAAATATATATATATATATATATATATATATATATATATATGTGTTGAAAAATTTTTTTTTCCCAGACCCTCGAAATCCATTTTGGCCCGTTTTTGATGTTCAACACCGGTTTCTTCGTTTTTCGCGACAAAAACTTATATACTGGCCCCGTCGGTCACTTACGGGCGTCCGGCAGTTGCAGGCTGACGCCGGTTGCGCGAAAAACTTATATACTGGGGCTGCAGCACGATAAGCCTAAAACCCACATTCCCGGTTGGGTATAGCAGAGAAGCACGAAGCTGGTATATTTGTTTTTTTGGGAAGCGACTCCCATACCTGAGTGTTCCTCCTGTTTTTTTTTTTTTTTTTTTTTTTTTTTTTTACGAGGTGAGATGCAGTTTTTTAGTCCCTGAATTTCGGTACTAGCTAAGCTGTTTAGATTTTTAATAATTTTTAGGGAATATAGGGGTGGAAGTTTAACTTATTACAGAAAGCCAAAAATCACAACCCTGCGAGTGTTTTCAGTGTGTGTGTGTTCTATGAAAAAGTACGTCAATTTAATTGGACAGAGAACCCGGCGGTGGGCCAGTAGGTGCCGTGGCTCGGGACTGACATCCGGAGTGTTCAGTGAACACCCACTTGGAGCAGTACTGGTCGGCCGGTGGCACAGATCTCGGTTCCACCAGTAGAGAGTCCCTATGGTGTGCAAAAATTGGGAGGCGTGTAGTGTGTGATGCCCTGCCTACGGTTGTAGCTAAGATAAGATGGGGGTTGGGGGGCTCCTACGCGACGCCGCGAGTGTGTGTGGGGGTGGCCTGCCTAACTTTGGAGCTAGCCTGCATTTTCATATACGGTGGTTGTAATATATATGGGGGGAAGAGAACGCCGTGTAGACCCTGCCTGACAACCACCATAGAATAGTTGGGATAAGGGGGAGTAAAAAGGATTTTACCCTAGCGCGCGGCCGGGCTGTGCGGTCCGGGAGACTAGTTCTCCGCGGCCGCGACCGGCCCGCGCACATACACCTTGGAGGAATAATATATAAGGAGAGGCCACGTTCATATGGATATACAATGCTAAAGTGAAGCCGGCCGCTCCCCTCCACTAGAGTGGCACGGCTGGCCGTAGAGTGGCATGGTTCCGCCGCTGTAACACGGGAGAGATGGGGAAAAACGCGACGCGCGCAACTTTGAATTAAAATCCTGAGCAAACCAAGCAAATCACACAGTCCACTTTTTGCATTTTTAAAGAGGATGAAATTCTCTATCCAGTGATATCATATTTTTCTAGATAAAAATTTATTTTTATTTATAAATGGGCATTAAAGTAAAAGATTTGTATTGAAGAGATGATTTTAATGCATAAAAACTAAATATAAATTATGCCAATACATATATTTTACTGTAAAATTAATTTTATTCCTTAGTATAATAGTTTAACAAAAAATTATACATGAACTGATACTTTCAATGTATATTACCTTATTATAATTTGTAAAAAATATTGAGTTTACTGCTTTATGTATAAGGTTCCGTATATCATTTAAGATATGTTGGACAGTAATGTATTGGCAAACGATACTACCTAGTTATTAATTAATTAAATTAATTCATCATTACTATAAATGAATATAAAATAGTAAAAATCAGGCTTATTAGTAGCTTATTAAAATAGTCTTATTACTTATGCATACAAATAAGCTTTTTCTTAAGTTTCACACATTATTGTTGTATGAACACAAGTTTTGTAGTTTAACACTCTGCAGTCTTATTTTCATGAATTTTTAGGCACTGTTATATGCCTAATATGATACTGTTATATGTTAGGCCTATATGCCTCTGTTATATGCCTGCCTGTGGGACTCGGCAGTTCGCCCCACCACTCGCCGCGTTGCGCGGCGGCTTCGCTTCTAGCCGAGCGTGGCCACTCCTTATATATTATTCCTCCAAGACCTACACCTGACACATTTTACAGTCCCTAGTGCATGTAGAAGCTGACCAAAGAGAGAGATCCGCGGGGGGCGGTCCCTAGCACATTAGTGTTGCTAATACTGGGCGGGGGCGGCGGGGGTTTTTATTTTTTTTATTACTAGCCTTCCTATAAAAATATTTTAAAAGTGAAAATAAATATAAATTTATAAAAAATAATTTACCAACAAAGTGTTTTATTATATGTATGTGATAATCACTGCTACTGGCCCAGGGCTAATTTTTAATTTATTAGTTTTATAAAAATATTTTAAAAAGTTAAAAAATTCCGAAGTCACCAATCCATGCTTTTGAAACGATTTCCATTCCAAAAGTCATAAATCCGTTCTCTTGAATCTGTATGACATCGTATGTTCCCACCACCAGCATACCCTTCACTACACACCCCGGCAAGTCTCTCACCAAAGGGGCCTAATTAATACTAATATTAGTCGTCACATAAATTTTACACTAATGAAAAGTACAATACCCTTAATAGAAAAATATGTTATCAGGAATAATATGAATAAAACACATATTGAAAATGAATTATATATTTGAAATATTTACAACAATACACTTTTCTTTAATAGTTTTTATATTATAATATTGATGTTTATAAATGTTGGAATTATCTAAATACTGATTTATGGAAATATTACATTTTTTATATTACACATATATTTTCCGCTGTGAGCCTTCTTTAATACATTTATAGCCAGAAATCCGTGAGATTCGCTCCAACATATTTTACATATATTTTCAAATTTATCAAAAGACATGTCCGATCCAACGAAATCATCATATATCGGTTTGGTATAGTGTTTATTCTGTCTGAAGATACATAGAAAATTAATATTATTACGTATAACCTGCATGTCTACCTTTCCGTAACTTTGACTTAGATAGACACATGATATTTTTTTATGCCTCCCCCTGATGAAATAATCTTTAATACTCTTCTGGTCTTCCATCAAACAATCGTCAAACACCACAAGCGAGTTACTCTTGCACTCATCCAGCGTGGGTAGCTCATCACAGTTATTGAAAAAAATGCAATTCTCTTCTTATGTTCTTTCTCGATATCCGCATAGGTTTTTCTTAACTCTACATATTCCGGTTGTTCAATAGATTTGCTGAAAACATACAGGTTTTTAAATATGATACCATTCTTATTGTAAATGAAGTTGAGCAGCAAATTGGTTTTACCACAGCCCGAAGAACCCACTATCAGACAGCGTAGTGGGATGGGCAACAAATTATTTTCAAATGTCTCTTTATGATAAGAAACTATATCCATCACTAAGTAAAAGAAATGCTATTTGAAAATTAACAAAAAATATAGAAGAATGAAAATTCTTTTAAAAATAAAAAACGCTTTTCAAAGTTGCTACACATCAATCATTCATATCTTCTATTTATTTTTATAATTAAATAAAAGATACTATTCTTGATTTGGTGGAGGTAAAATTTCCTCCACCATTTCAATCAAATCATATTTTGTATCAATGTAATTATTTTTAGACTCATATTGCATATTTTTTTCCTTCATCTCTTCTTTGATACAATTTAGAATGTTTATACCGTTCGCTACGTATTCTCTTTCATATACTACTATATACATATCATTGTTATCCATCATCGCTTCTTCCAGCAAATAGTATGTTTTTGCTCCATTGAGGGGGGCTGCAAATCGCCGCCCCCTTGAATAATAAGATTTTCATATGTGATTTTATATTTATTTTTAACATGTTTGTTGATCGCATCTCTTTGTCTTTCGTATCCAAGGATGGTGGCGACATCCTTGGCTTTGAACCAGGCATTGTTGTTTTCATCAAATATTATTAAAACCTCTTTATTATTAAATTTAAATTTGTTGTGTATTACATCAATGATATTTTCCATTTTGTTTTACTACGTTAAGAATCAGTTTATGAGCATGTAATTTCTTATTTATTGCTTTTTTATAAAACTAATACAAGCAGCAATTATATAAAAAAGTAATTTTAAAATAAGAGATTACAACACTATAATAAAAAGTTACTCAAACTACATCGAGATTCGAACCAGGCTCTATGGCACGCAAAAACACAATGCTGACCACTGGACCAAATGGCATTCATATTGGGAGCCGCTGATTACAAACTTCATATTGCCGCAAGGCTGGGTTAACGTTATCAGCTCGGGTCAAGCAGCCGGCCTTTTAATCAGCTGTCAAATGAAAATATTTAAACATTGAGAGTGTTGACATTTTTAATATTTGAGCCAACTAAACTTCTTAAAAAGGCATAAATGAATGTGATAAGAATTGTATACATCCATAGGAAAGATATATTATTTTAATATCGACCGGGGGGCCGCGATTTACAGCCCCCCCTCAGATATACAAAACAATACGTTTTTCACGGGGTCGCAGCTTAGAAAGCCATAAATGCATTTGATAATAATTGTACCTATCCATCATCCGGGGGGCCGCGAATTACAGCCCCCCCTCAGATATGCAAAACAATACGTTTTTCACGGGGACGCAACTTATAAAGGCATAAATGCAGATGTACAAAACAATACGTTTTTCACGGGGCCGCAGCTTAGAAAGCCATAAATGCATTTAATAATAATTGTACCTATCCATCATCCGGGGGGCCGCGATTTACAGCCCCCCCCCCCCAGATATGCAAAACAATACGTTTTTCACGGGGCCGCAGCTTATAAAGGCATAAATGCATTTGATAATAATTGTGTATATATCCATACCAAAATTTATTATTTTAATAATATTAATAAACTGGACAAATGAAATTCACCGAAAAAGCACGGGGGTTGCAATTTGCTACCCAGCGGATATACGATTTTCACGGGGCCGCAGCTCATAAAGGTATAAATGTATTTGATAATAATTGCACCTATTTAAATCATTTTAATCTATTTAAATCCCTAGCAGTGGCCAACTGTCGCGTTGCGACACTATTGCAATGCGATGTGGAGTGGCCGCTGCTCATAAAGGTATAAATGTATTTGATAATAATTGCACCTATTTAAATCATTTTATTAACCCTAGCATATTTATATATAAATATTTATAGGAAAAATATTTATATAAATATTTATAAATTTATATATAATAAAATATTTATATAAATATTTATAAATTTATATACAATAAAAATATTTATATAAATATTTATAAATTTATATAGAATAAAAATATTTATATAAATATTTATAAATTTATATATAATAAAAATATTTATATAAAATGTATATATATATATATAGAAAACGTATGTATACGTTAGTTGTGGATTTGGCGTTCTCAAAAAGATTCTCCGGCCGAGGCGTGGTTTGAACCTGGGCCGGTCGGGTGGTGCGCTGTTACGTTAGCGCCTAGACCAGCGGACTTGTTGGTGGCCGGCGGCGCGGTGTTTATCAAGTCTGATGTGATCGAGCGGATGTGCATTCGATTGAGGTTATCAATGCAACTGCGATTTATCGCTTCGGGTGGGATTGCAGTTTAAGGGGAGTCTGCCGCTTTTCATTTAAAAGTTATGGTTAACTTAAGAGGGCATCTCGTAGTTCCCTGGATTAAATTCAAAGTGCTCCTTGAAATCACTGTCTGAAATCCTGGAAAATGCCCTGAAATGGGCTGATATTTGGCCAAAACCGGCCAGAATCCGGTCAAAAACCGGTCAATTTGAAGCTGAAAGCGCTCAAAAAAAACTACGAGTGGCCCAGAACCGCTGTTTAACCTACTACTGGTAGCACGCCTTGAAGTACAACGCGTACCCCAAAATAGTAGAAGGGCACATGCACCTAAGAGGCAAAACCTATGCACTTAAGAGGCAAGACAAACCTATGTACAAAGTTTTGTATACATACGGTCGGTGATTCTGGAGATCTAGAAAACTATTGGTTTTTGTGGATTCCTGCTGTTGGATAGCTAATTTTTCACAATTAATAGTTAGAATGTGGCTAGAAGGTAAGATGAAACTGTGTAAACAATTAGTAGACATCTAATCGGTGATTCTGGAGAAATAGAAAACTCATGGTTTTTCGTGGAATCCCGTGGATCGATCACGAAATTTAGGTAGCTATTTCTTAGCAAGCACCTTAGAGGCAAGACGAACCTAAGTTCAAAGTTTCAACTAAATCCTTTCGATAGGTTCTGAGATTTCGTGATGAGTCAGTCAGTCAGTCAACCAGTAAATAGTAATTCGCTTATGTATATGCAAATAAATTTATATATAGTAATCTTATATGTATTAAATATACAACTTACATATATTTGTAGCGTTGTAAGTGGGTAGCTTATTACATTTCTTGTGTTGGTGCTGCATGAATTTTCAAGAACAATAATGTTGAAGATACATCTCCGGCATAGCGCTAGAAATCAGAAAATATACAACTAAACTGATATTTTAAATATAAAATTAAACTCAATACGTAATGAAGATAATGTTTTTACACCCCCTTAATCTTTAAGGTTCAAGAAATAAGGGTATTTCTTTCAACTGTTTTATACTGTAAAGATAAAAACTTTTACTAAGTCATCATCATTTTTTATATATAAATACTAGTTTTTGCGTATGGTACTTAATTTAAATTTATTATTTTAAATATCTTTAGCACAATCGCAGGAATTTTCATTCCGCTGACAGTTCACTTTCATAGTGGTTCTCGAATTGCGTAATGACATACGTATACCTCTGATTACTTGCTGGTTGTCATTGTCATCAATAGAAGTGAGATAAGGCAAGGCTAGAAGAACGGTGTTCTTTTTAGAACTGTTGTAGAAATGTGACTGGAAGCCGCTTAATGTGCCGTCGACTGGGAAATCTTCAAACTCGAATTCACTGCAACTATAGCATTGTGAATTAGTAACATTATTAAAACTTTAGACCTATGACTTTTTTTCGTATCTCAAATTGTTAACCCCCAAGACCGATTCGCAATTTTATTATAACTGTATTTGATATAATCTGTTAGTAGGCCAAACTATAGTTATATTCTATTTATAAGTTAGAACTTTGCATTCACTGAACTTGAACAATATCCTCGGAATTCCAACCCAACTGATTTAAGGATAGCAAATATAATATTTATACAATACATCATTATTTCAAAACTTTAAATTTTTTAGAGTAGTTTTTTTGTGAATAGTATTGTCTATGGTGTTTTCTATCCCATTTCTTATGTTTTCTGTTACTGTGTTTTAAAGAAATATTTATTGTTATTGCTAATCTATTGGAAATATTTGATTTAGTTGATTTGTTGAACTTTTTCATCTATTTGATTTATTTTTCATACCTTTTACGCCAGGAGGGTAAGGCAAGGCAATGGCATCACATCCTCCGACAGTTTGTTTACTACTGTATATTTGTATTTTAAAATCCATAATAATACCTTTGATATAGTACCTTGAAGACACACACATACACATATCGTAATCAGTTTATTTAGAGTATAAAATATAATTAAAAATTTTATTTTTACATATAATGACAGGATCTTAAATGGTTAAGACTTTGTAAACTACAACTAAGTCAGAGAATAAAATATGGGGCAAGGGGGCGGAGACCCCCAGTAACCTGTTCAGCACTCGAGACTTTTAGAGCAATTAACAAATGAGGCTAACCAACTAGGGCCAGGCGGCATGTGAGAGGAGCTCCCATCCAGCCGTAGCCAAGTCGATATCTATAAGCGATTTTTTAGAACGCAATTGTGACCGTTTCAAAAATTACAGGATGGTGGGTGATGGATAATTTAAAATAACTTAAATTAAATGTCTTGGTTAAGGAGATGAGGTGAAAATATCAGCGTGTCTATAAAGATAGAAAAAAAACTTAGAAATAACGTAAAACGCCTTCCATAAGAATAACGTGGGTATGATATAAATGTCTGTTTGAGTACTTAAGAACATGTGTTTAATTTTGATTTTAAAATGAGAGTCAGATTATGAAAATGAATGGAAAATCAATATTCGTAAACAAACCTGAGTGGCAAGACTATAATAACGTATTTGGTGGTGTTGAATGGCTGAAAAATCCTCTAAAAAGTTGCGTGATATGGGCGCGATGGTCGATGAGTTGTGGTATTCAAGAAATAACTTCTTTATTCTTATTTAACATTTGTTTTGAATTTGACTTTAAAATGAGGTAAGTAATTACATTTGGTAAAGATGACAATATCATTAATACTTATAGTGTGGCAGTCGACGAAGTGGTGGTAAGCAGAATTTCAGGTAAGCAGAATTTCCACATCATAAAAATTTGGCATTTTACAGAATGAAAGACTATAGGAGGGAGTTAAAAATACAGACATTTGTCCCACGGACTAAGAAAAATAACAGCATGTAAAAATCTTTAAAACTTGAGAAGTAGCATGAAATATTCTCGATAAAAAGAATGGTGACTAAAGATTTCTGCTTTGTTTACATTAAAACAAGTGATTTGATTAAGACAACCGAATTTTGACAGTGATTAGTAGTGGCAAAACACCGGTTCTGCCTCAGTTCAAGGTCACTCATTTTTTTTGGGTTGGAAGTGGCAGGTGTGGGGTTGGAAGTGTGGGGTGGGGGTGACAGTGATGGATGGGTTTGGGAAGTGGGTCAAGGTCATTTGGAGGGAGTTTTAAAAAAGTGGGAGCCGCAGGGGCTCGGTGGGAATGGGGAGGGGTGGGGCGGCGCCGGGCCGCGGGAGGTTTTAGTTTATTTTTAAAATTAAATCAAAGTTGTGTTCTTGTGCAGAGAGGTGTTGAAATATCGTCCAACGGTGAGGGAGTGGTAGACGCCGAAGGCGGTGGCGAAGAGAAGGTAGATGCACAACATGCACAGTACGCATTTGAACAGTTGCAGCAGGCGAACCATCCCTTGTTGATTTTCCGTTTGCAATTGCAGCCTGTTGATCTCTAGTTTGAGTCTGTCCTCTTCCAATTGTGTTTTAAGTGAAAAATCATCCATCATGTTTGTGTGCTCGTTTTAATTTCTATTTGTGAAACGGGAGCGGTGTTGACGGTCGGAAAGTTGGCGATGAAATGAGAAACGAAGATCAGGACAGGGCATATTTACTGGAAAGTGGTGGGGGGTTAAGAAAAACAGTTGTGGGTCCGATCAAACGTCATCGTCAGCTGTTGGTGTAGGTTTGGAGGATGCAGGAGTGAGTTCTAGCAAAGCATCTTCATCTTCACTCTTAACTCTATCGCATGTTGGACAACCGTAAACAAGTTCCAAATTCATAGTGATGGGGTGGAATTTGTCTATAATATCTTCTAAAGTTTCCATTAAATCTTTTAAATCATGTCTTGTTCTAATTATAAAAGTAGATTTCATATGTGGTAGCGGATCGTTGTTCATCGTACGGGAGTCGGGAAACAAATGACGAGCGTCAGTCAGCGGCTCGCTTATATGCGGGCAAGGGCGGTGGAGGGGGAAGTGGAGGGGTGGTGGCGTGGTGGGGGAAGTGGAGGGGTAGTGGCGTGGTGGGGGGAAGGCGTTATACCCCCATGCGAACCGTTGGCCAGCGCATTTCGCTGCGAAACGCCATTCGGGTAGGTTGTAGGAGGTGTACTAAGATAAGCATTAGTTGTATTTTTAAGTTAGGAATACTAATAATGTTTGTAAATTAAATATTAAATTTATATTTAACCAGAGCTTGCATTTCTTGTTCCTCGTTGTTTAATTCAATAATTTTAACACCATTAGTTGTCTGTTCCTCTTCCTCTGCACTTTGTGACGATGAAGACGTGGAGGTGCCAGAAGAAGATGATGATGAAAATATTTTGGTAGGATTGACATATTGCACTGTGATGTTGATCCATCTTAAAGGATAGTTATCAATAAGTGTGAGTAAGTTTTGGAATAGGGTTTCCATCTCTTCTCTGTCGGTAATTAAATGTTGAAAGGAAATGAATTTATCATCCATGTTGTTGTTGTTGTTGTTGTCAGTGCGAGTAATGAAATAAAAATGAGAAACGTATCGAATGATCCGTAGAATATATGTTGTAAAAAATAAGTGGTGGGGGTAATCTCAAGGTCAATCAAATGGAGTTTTAAAAAAGGGCTGCAGTCAGTGACTACAGCTATACATTTGAAGCTTCAACGGGTTCAGAAGACCAATCTGATCTATACTTGCACGCACTTATGATGCATGTACAAAAGTCGTCTTTATAATATGCATTGCACTTTCGACAAATGACAAGTCTTTCCGGATGAAACTTGATACACCTCTGGGGACAGCAAGTGTGGAAGTATCGTGATTTATAAATCTTGAAGGTTCGCAATTTCGGTGGTGGTAGTTGCTTTGTTTCGCATCTGCAGTAACAGGATCCGAAGAATTCGCACTTTGTACAGGCTAATCCGTCTACCATCCATCTTCCTAAATCGGTGCATTTCTGTTCACAACAGTAGCGCGGTGTGTCCTCGTTTTTCTTCTCTTCCATGTTGATGCTTCTAAGTGTAGGCAAGAAATGAAGTTGTATAGTGTAGGATAGCATGTTTTATAGATTAAGAAAAGTGGTGGGGGTAATCTCAAGGTCATCCAAATGGAGTTTTAAAAAAGATCATCTTACAAGTGTAAGATGTATTTATTTAAGATACTGAGTTTTTATCTTCTTTTTCTTTCTTTACATCTTGTTTGTATTTTTCTTTTTCCTCTTTAGCCATGGCGATGAGATCTTCAGTGGAGAGTGGATGTACTTCAGGAAATTTTAGAATTAATTTTGGTTGGAATCCCTCTTTAGTCAATACTTGAAGATCGGACGTCATTTGTTCTGCACTTTGATAGTCCTTTCCGTAGATTTTTCCATTGAATTCAATCATCATTCTGTACAACATGGTATTAGTAGTTGTTTTCGCTGTGTCAGTTGGAGAGCAAATGATGATTCTGTTAGGTTACACGTTCCTTTTATAGATGCTACAGCGACCACTTGATATTATTTAACATTAGTAATATTTCTGGAACTTAACATTACTTTGAGTAGAAGGTGTTGTAGTTGAAGGTTGTGTGGAAACGAATACTTCTTCGTTGCAGAACTTTTGTTTAGGAAACATCCTCATGTTGTTAGCATAAACATCAATATTTAAACGATAACCACCGGCAAGTAACACTCGCAGTTCATTAGTAAAATCGTCGAGTTCTTCAAAAGTTGTGATGGTGGTGGTATCGTATGATGCACACTTAACCTTAAGAGACATGTTGTTATTTGTAATAACTGGAGAGCCAACAGAGATGTGTACAGCACGAAAGGTAGTCGTAGACTGATGAGATCTTCAAGAAAATTACGGCCTTTATATACCCTCGAAACTAGGTCAAGGTCATCCAAACGTGTTTTTAAAAAAAGCAACATATCGATAGTGCAGAAACACTATCGATATGTTGCCTTTTCTTATTTTTTTTATTTTTTTTTTCATTTTTATTTATTTAAAATCGGTTACACACATGTACAACAGTATATACAAATTACAGACTAGTTGCTAATAGGCATAACATGAAGTGTAAGTTCAGTAGAGTTGGTTCCGCTTGGACCGTGGGATGCCAAATAGAGTGCGCCGGGGTGAATCAGTCGTAAATCTTCATTCTGCAGCAGTTGAACAAAGCGTTTGGGAAGAAATACTTGAAATTTCGGTTCATCACCAGGTGTGTAGGGTGCTTCACTCAATGTGCAATTGATGGCATCTCCAATTGATGTTTCCATCTTCTTAATAGTGTGAATAATGTAATGTTTTTCTTCCTTCAACTCTGAACATTTCTTTGTCGGTAGTATTGTAGATTTAGAATGTTTGTTGAATTGATCAACAAGTGACTGTAGAAAAGTTTGCGATGCCATTATTTGTCTTCTTACTATTGTTCGTCTTCTTCTTCTTGTGCTTGCGCGTCAGAGGTGTTGACTCCTCGGAGGTTAGAGCAATACTCATGCATTGTCATAGTGCCGCTCTCGCTTTTATACCCATCGCTTCCCCCACCACTTTGCTGGAGATAGACATTCAAACGATATGCGTTCTTTAAAGCACATTGAGACTGCCGATGTTTAAAGTTTTTAGATGCAATACAGATGTTAGCAAAGTAGCAATAAAAATCTTTTTCCATTTGCACATTTATCACTTCATGGTTTGTATATGCTTGTATCCAATTTGCTTTTTCCAATCCTCTTGTAAAAATAGTTTTGAACTCTTTGCAGAAATGATTCATAATGTGTGGCATCATATTGTAGGTTATAAAACCTTCATCCCATGTTAGATTATGAAAATGTTTCATCAACCATTTGTTTGTTACTTTAGCCTTGGTTGTTAATCTGTTGAACGGCAAAGGAGGCATGAATAAAAAGTGATAAACAACAGATGTTATCATATCTAGTACCACTAACTCTTTGATTATAAAATTTCCATCATTACCACGGAATGCCTGAAACTCTATGATACCTCGCTTTACTTCCATTATTTCCGTCTTCTTAGAGAATGAAACTCGTTTATCCATGATGACGTTCAGTAGACAACTGGTATGTCAATGCAGATTGGCAGCCTTTTATACTCCAACATTCTTCTTCTTCTTACTTACAATATTCTTTGTCTGTTTAATTTGTTGTCGATTGTTGATTGTTGAAACGTGATTCGTTTTCCTTGTTTTCTTGCTTTTCTTCTTCATCTAAATTAAAGTTGGTTTGATTGCGGTGTAACTGTCTCCACATCTCTACTTCATGCGGTATCCTATTGAAGATTGAAGTATCTACTGGACCGTATAGGATTGGAACATATGGTTGTCTATCCAATGCATCAATTAAATAGTCTTTGATAATTGTACTTGAGAATATTAGCTGTTTTAAATATCTTGTTATAGGACCAGTAGCACAAGTTAAAGCGTAAAACTCTTCTTTTGTCAAATGTATTTTTATATTATATTTAGTTAAATCTCTAAATCGAACTAGTTGTTGACCACGTTGTTTAACAATATCGATTTCAATATTTGATTCGAACAAACCTAGTTTTGTTTTTCTTCCAAACGTATTGTTACTCAAATAGCATTCCAAAAGATGTATATGTTTCATAAAAGATTCCCAAGAAGATTCAGTGAAGGTTACCATTTTAGATCCGTGATTCAAAATAACAGTTGGAGAGTAATCCAATGATTTCATTACTCCAGCAGACACAGTCTTTGTCATACAAAAAGAAATAGGATAAAATATTCGAAGAAATACTTCCGTTAAGATGTTAGCGGGAATGTTATCTTCAATTTTCCTTTTCTTTGTTTCTTTTTCAACTTCCTCTTCTTCTTCTGTCTTCTTATGTTTAAACTTGAGGAACTCTTCCATTTCCTGTTCAACTTGTCTTTCTATATCCAAACTATTGTCAGCCATAAGAGGTGTAGTTTCTTCATTAGCACTTGATGTAGTAGAACTCATCTTGCGGACGATGTTACCCATACGACAATCAAAGATGAAATGAATTTCCAGCTCTTCTTTCTCGCTTTTATACTCGCAGATGACCTAGATATTATTGATCTTTTGTAAAAACCTTACAAATCGTGCAGATGTTGTATTAATCCTTCTTAAAGTACATTCTTCACGATTCCTGTCAGCGGTGTGTAAGTAACTATTTTGTCATGTAGAATTAAACAGTATGCTGAAGTTCCATCTGGTATTTTATCTTCAAATTCCATTTCAATTTTTATATCTACACTTGAAGATTTCACAGATTCATTTTGTTTTGAACAATCGATTACGACAATTGGAGCTTTTGAATAAAATTGTTCTGGTGATAAAAGTGGTGTATTCGTCTTACCATAATATGACGATTGAAATCTTGCATACATGTCATATAGAATGGAATAACGTTTCTTGTCAAATGAAACATTTAAACTGTCATATGGAAAGAACTGAGAGTTTAGAAAAACTTTGCAATTCTTTATCTTGCAATGGTCAAATTGACCAGCGTGCGCAGTTATAACATCTTTTCGTTTAGTCTGAAAACCGACTATTATGTACCTTGCCCGTTCTAAATAAGTAGAGGTTTTAACAGTCCATGTTTGTCTTTCTGTTTGAGGCAATATGGGGTATTCATGAAATTCCCAACTTCTAAATGGTATCACAATATCACGGTCAGATTTTAATTTTTTCAATAATAATACTCGATGTTCATCCGCCAATCTGACATGAGGTACTCTCCATACAACTTTATCCAATTGAAGTTGCCATTCCAAATCGGCATCTTTAGTTCCACTTGGCGCTTGTATTACATCCTTATTTGTTGAAGATCTGAGCAGTACCAGTTCTTGCTTTACGTTTATTATTATTCTTTTGTAATCTTCTGCGAATCCCAAAAGCAATCGTAAAGGTACATTAAAATCAAAGTAACCTTTTGAATTAGGAGTAATAGTGTCTTTATCAGGAGTCACCCATCCAGCCGAGATCAAAGAATTCTTTTCATGAGGTGTTATTGAAGTCAATCCTTTTAAAGTTGTTGATATACCAACTTTTTTTGTTGAATCAACTGTTACTCCAGATATCTCATATCTAATTTCATCAAACAGATATGCCATAGGGTTATTTATAAAAGGAACAGTTGAACCAGATTTTCCATCCAATGTTGTTACTCTTCCTTCGATATATAAATAACTTTCACATGGTAATGTGTAGATATCTTGTTGTTGAATAGGAATCCTTATTTCATCATTATTATTTAATTTTGATGAAGTGTAAGGGTTGTGAGTGTGATATTCCTTCTCCCATAGGGTTTCGTCGAATGTCGGTCCTTGTGCTATATCCAGTATATCCATGGTTGGCAAGTTTTAGTCCGATCTTCTGTAGGAAGCGTATGTTGTCCGGTGTTAACTCGTCGAATGTTGAGGAGCTACTGAGCTCCCGACTCTTCCGTTGTGGTTTAAATGATAATCCCATGTTGACTTTATGTTGCCGCTCTGATATGTAACCGTATAGTTATTGTTTCTCCTCTAAAGTCAACACTAATGCCGTCTTGATCCAATATGTTCAGTACGATGTCTGAAATGAAACTGGTGTTTAACGGTAGGTATATCAGGTTTTGTGGCTTCTCAACTATTTTAAAACCAGGAGCTACTGTCGGGTAAAATGTGTGTAATATATGTTGATTTACTCCATCTCTATATGATCCGTGTATAATATTACACGTTACATCAATACTGTTCACCTTTAATATTGTTACTGTTGTATCGCCAGTATAATCATTTCCAGGAGCTAAAATTCCTT
Organism: Neoaliturus tenellus; assembly: GCA_030545055.2. NCBI lineage: Eukaryota > Metazoa > Arthropoda > Insecta > Hemiptera > Cicadellidae > Neoaliturus > Neoaliturus tenellus. The sequence goes on from CM061532.1 coordinate 178,067,321, forward strand.
TCTTCTTTGAAAATCCGAGCAAATTGCCGATTGAGTGGTCTAAACTAAAATCTATATAATACTTTGAAGTTATTTCTGCTTTCAATGTATTATTATTACCTTTTATAGAAATATTTTCTTCTCCAAGTTTCTTTTGTAATACTTGGTTTATATCGTCTATTTCATATGCTCCTGTAGATAATGGAATTATTTTTAATTGTGAATAATTTCCTTTTTCATCTTTACTCTCATAATAATGTAGTAAATTATTTTTTCCTTCTGTAACATTGGGAATTGAATTGTATGTAGTCAAATCCAATAATGCTGCTTCCCATAGTTTGTCCGTAGATAAACGTAACGCTGGGAAAAGTGTACTTTTCAATGTTGACGAATTTCCGCTCAGCGACACTGTATACGATGACATCTTAAAGCTGACTGACGCTCTTCGCTAAGAACTCTAAACATAAATGTCCGCATATTTCTGTATTGCTAGGTTGCTCTCTTTTGTAGTTGTAGAATATATTCTTGGAGTCCCGAAAATAATGTTGAAGTTCTTTTGGTGGCGGTAAATTTCCAAAACTATCAAAGTAGTAAACATTTTCTCCAAGTTTTTTATAACATACCCAATGAGTACCTGGTCCATAATTAGAGTCTAAGTTTACTATTCCAGTTTCATTTTTCCACACTCTATTTGGTAATGTATCTTTCATAAAAACTCCTCTGAAGAATGGTATTCTTAAACATTTCACATATTTTGACAGTTGATAGTTTGTTAATGCTTCATTTGGAATTATCAATTTATTCTTCTCATTTAATACACACGGTACGGTCTTAAGTAAAGACCCGATCCGTTTTTTACCATTGACCATATGGATGTTTTCTTGACTTTCCTTTTATGGTTAGTGCGACGTCTTCTTTTGATGTTCCCGCCTCTTTTTGCAGCTTCTTTTTTACTAGGTTTTCTCCCGCGTCGTCTTCCACCACCAAACTTAGCTTTCGTCTTCATGGCTGTTGTCACTGCCCAAGCTGCTGCTTTTTCCGCAATACTGGCGTCACTTGATTTAACCCTTTGCCAAGCTTTTTCCGCTAGCGCTCTATCCGCTATTGATCTATTTGTTGAATCTGCAAACTTGGAATACGCTATATCGTGTTCTTTGCAAGCTTGATCTAATTTATTAATTCCAGGATCTCCTCTTGCTAAACGTTTTGCCAACTTAGTTCCGGGTCCACAATATTGATAGCCTCCGGGCAGATGAAATTCGTATGGTAAAGCGTCTATTGCTCGATTTAGAACAGCACCAACAGGAATCCGTCTTAGCAGGGATAACGCAGCTGATGTTATACCACGTCCTTTCTTGCCGCTGTCTTGACGACGACTGAGCGTTGCGGTCTTCATTATGTCGTCTTATATAACCAGCGTGTTTACTCCACGAGCTGCTTTACATAAATGAATAGCACATGCACAATTTTTATATTTAAATACTTAATTATTCAAATTAATTATATACTGATTTATAATTCTATTTTTAATCCAAGCTTCTCGTTCATCGGGTTGAATCATCACATGACTCGTTGTACTAGCTATATGATTGTGGGTATCGATAAGTAAATTGCCCACTATTCTTATTAAACAGTCTAAAGTTACAGCATCTTTTGGATGTTGGGGATCGTGTAACTGCATAATACGTTTATCATTACACGTGTAAGCAGTCGAATCACTTTTCGACGTTGTTATGACTTGTCCAATAGTAGCAGCATCATTTAAATCTTCTCCTGGTAAAATATTAATTATTTTCTTCATCTTTGCATCATATTTGGTCCCAAAGTGTTTATCCCAAGTTATTGTTTGTCTCAATGTAACACAATCATCATCTTCATAACCAGGATAAATATCTTTTATTCTTCTATTACGACCATTGTATGTACCTAATGTACCACCACTCGCAATTAATGTTTGCACCATTAGAGGTACATCTGTATCTTTTATACCAAATCTTCCATTTGTTATTGTTTTATGTCCTGCATCCCATTCATCATTATTTCCTTGCATTAAATCAAACTTTTCATTTCCATGTATAAATGTATCTCCTCGCTTTAGCACGGCATCTTCATGTTTTACAAAATTCGATGTTCCCCTTTTTAATTCTTTAGATAATTGTTCCATAGTAACAGCGTCTTTTGGTTGAGAAGCGAACTTTACATTTGACAACACTTTCCCATGACAATCGATTTCATCACCATCTTGTAAAATACAGTTGTCCTTGATGTATTTCAGGTTTACAGCATCCCCATCTTCCTTTGGGTATCCAATGTCATTTATTATAAATTTATAAAAAGAAAATCCGCGTTGAGTCTTTTCCGGTATTATAGAATGTAAATATTCTTTATTAACTGAATCTTTATCATTTTTTGGATTTGCCACGTTGGTTATTCTATGATTTCCAGCATCATATGTCTGTCCATCTTTTAAATTATTACCCCATTGTAATTTTAAAGTATTTGAAAGTTCAGATGATAAATACTCTTTAGTAATTGCATCAGAACTGTCAGTTGGTTTACCAACATTAATTATTCTATGTGATTTAACATCGTAAGTATTCTTGTCTAATTTCAATGATGTTGAAGTAGCCTCTTTTACTGTCTTTAAATTCGCTCCATCAGTATCTTCTTCTGGGTCTTTAACAAATTTTAAACGTTTGTTACTCATATCATAGTCACCTTCAGGTGTTTGCGGCAATCCACTTCTTTTTCTGTTTTCTCCTCCTTGTACTCCTAGCCCGGAGTACCGTCCGAACTTGTCGACGCTCATGATTGAACTGATCCACTGTATGCTCACAGCTCTCTTATATATCCGTGATGATTTATACAACTATTCCACGATTTCGAAGTTCGTCAACTAAAGCCACCCATTCATTATTTAAACCTGTATGACCAGCTTCCATGGCTTCATGTAATAGTCTCATTCTATCAACCAATTTGTTTATATCATTATAGTAAATTACATTTGTATTATATAGGTTTTTCATTAAACCTTTACCAGATATCGAAGTTTCTCCTTTTTTCTTTTTACCATATTCATCAATAAGTGATAAGTCCATAAGTGATAATGACTTCCTCTTAAGCGGTTTCTTCACAGCTGGTGCAGTTCGTAATGTTGGTAGTTTTTTCAGGGGAAACAATCTTTTTATTACAACCGTATATTTAGTTGCACGTGTTCTATTTATCATTGAATCTTTGGAGTAATTCTTCTTATGAGCATTAGTATTTTGCAAAATTTCTTTAAAAGTATTTAAATCTTGAAGCGTATATCTTATAGGTATATTTTTGAAAATCAGTTCAAATAATCCTTTTGTTCCTTTATATTTATGCTCACCAATAACAATATCATCATCTTCAGTCAAATATACTTTTGAATCTCCTATTTTTAATTCATTTCCATCAATTCTCGCACCATATACATGTGACTTGTGTAATTTTGGGTTATCTTTTATTTCATGTAACATCTTCATGATATACTTTCTTCCAAGAGGTCCTTGTTGCAATATATCACTACTTAATTTTGTTAGATTTGGAATTGATTGTTCTGCTTCAGGTATATGTTGTTCTTGTTCTTCTTCTTTTTCAATATTTATTTCTGGTTCTTCTTGTCTTGTTTCTTCTTCTTTTTGAGAAACTTCACTATCACTTGTGTAAGAATCATCATCTTCTTCCTTTTTTAAACTTTTTACTTCAAATTTAGAAACAGGTAGCAAAACATCTCCTTCATAATGAGGTTTACCAATAGTTTCTGTTATCTGTTTTAAAGGTTCTGTAATAGGCTTAAATGTAGTCTCCAGAAATTCTTCTCTTTCATTCAAACCCATTCTTAATGCTCGATTTTTAAGTCTAATCGAGTCACTCAGTGATTTTATTTCTTTTAATAGTTTTTCTTGGTTCACCATGTTTACGCTGCGAAGACCAATCTATTACTAAACGTATCATCAATCGTTCAATGGATTAATACAAATTTATCCAACCCTATACGATATCTTCCATTTTTTATAGCTTCTTCTTTCATAATTACTAGAAATCCATATTTTTCAGCCCATGCTTTGCCACACATTTCTTTAAATTTATCAAATGACATGTCTGCATTTACATGATCATTATATATGTGCTTTAAATTTGTTTCATCCTGCTTGAAGATAATAAGTAGATTTGCATTATCTCTTATTAGTTGTTTTGGAATTTTACTGTAAGTTTGACCAATATAAATGCTATCAATATTGTAATGTCTCCCCATGGCAAAATAACTTCTAATAGTGTCATGATTTTCACAAGATACATCATCGAATATAAATATAGAAAATGGTTTAGCCTCGTTTGGCTCCATTATAGTTTCACTAGCATTAAACTTGTAGAAATTAACTTCAGGCACACTTGCGAGTACCTTATCCAATAATTGTTATTTGGGTTGTTGCAAAGATTTGGAAAAGATGTAAATGTTGTTGAAACGTAGTCCTTTAGGATTTGTTATTAAGTTAAAAACCACATTCGTCTTTCCACAATTTGACGGTCCAGTTATTAAACATCTTATTGTGTTTGGCAGTAGTTCACCATGTTTTCCATGATTTAACTTGTCGTTGTCAACTGTTAATTCATCAATATTATTAATAAAAAATCGATCCTTTTGTTGCACAATCTCCATCTTGTGTAAAGGTTAAACACGCAATGACTTCACAAATTGCTACACCAAGTCTTTTGTAGGGATCCAAGAGTCTTCACTTTTATCAAATCCCAACCAACGTACTTTAACCTTATCCTTTTTTCTTTGTAAAATCTTTTCAACAAGGTACACATCGCCAACTGATGATTTTAACAACTCATGTCCGTAGAATCCACCTTCAAGTAATTCACCCTTGTTGTCCTTTAAGATGTAAGTTTCAGGTATTGTTGGTTGCACTTTATAGATTGTAAATACTTCATTAGTCCAGTTTGGCAGATACCTTTTACTAAATACTCCTTTGTATTTACTTATACGAACTTTATCATCAACTTTAAATGTTTTAGGCTGCATTTTTTCATGTTTAGGAGTTGTATTATTCCTAATACGTTTTAATACCATCTTAGCATTACCGCTATTTACTTGGTTAGGCTTCATACCAATGGTTCGATGATACTTGTTGTTATATTCTTTTATAAGTTGCGGTAAGATATCATACCAAACATATGATCCTCGTTTGGAAAATGTTTTATACATTGCTCCTTTTAATGTTCTATTGAATCTTTCTATTATTGAAGCTTTAACTTCAGAATTTGTTGAATAATGATTTATTTTATACTTCTTCATTAAAGCTGCAAAGTCTTTGTTAAAATACTCTTTCCCATCATCAGTTTGTAGATGTTTGATGTTGAATTTATTTCTTTGTATAGCCGTTTCCATAGCTTTTGTAACACTTTTACCAGTCTTGTCCTTTAGCGGTAAGGCATCAGCCACTTTAGTAAAACAGTTTATAATCGCTAAAATGTATTTGAATCCTTTATTCAACTTACCATGTGGTATCATTTCAATGAGATCGGCTTGGAAAAGATCATTCATTCCTTTTATAACTGTACTTCTTCTAGGAAATTTTCTTCTTGCTGGCTTATGAAGTTCATTTACAATTTTATTTTTTAAGTCTTCCATCTTCAGTTGTGTCTTCCACACCGCTTGTAAAGGTACTGATCTCTAGAATGGTTTATCCTCTTTTATATACGGTTAGAATATAGGTCAAGGCCATTTTACGTTGGTGTAAAAAAGAGGGAACATGACATTGGGCTTGTCATGTCCCCTCTTCTTTACGAAAGGAAAAAGGAAGAAGGTAAAGGACGAAGAAAAGGTTTACTGATCAATAGGGATTAGGGAATAGTGGCCGAATGGTAATGTGTTGATGTTATTTTCAAGAATGTGGCGTTTATCATCCTTATAACTTAATGCCCACTTTGTTTGCTTTACACTATACAGTATATGGTTGTAGCTTCTGATGGTGTTGAATGTTGCGGTTGTTTCCACATTTTCAAACAAACATCTTTTATAATGTTCAAACTGTACTTTCTTCTTTAGATATGAAGTCTTGATGCCTTTGGCTTTCTTCACCACTTGATGTTCATCCTTTTCACTGATGTATAGTTGGAATGAGTACAGTTTGGACATTAAAGCGACGATTTCTTCCATTGGTACACCATTTGTTTCGTCTTTAAACTTGCCCAACACCTTTTTATTTCTATCGTAGTCATAGTTGGGATGATCTCTAGGATAATCTGAAAAGTCAAAGTCAGTAGTATATACAAAAGTACGTAGATCTTCATACATGTCTTCTGTTCTTATCCAATAAATGAAAGCATCTGTATCCATATATGCTATCCCGATGTTTTCTCTTCCATAAAACTTCACCATCTTGTTGTAGTGAAAGTCATACATGTGGGTTTTAGAAATATCCAAAATAGACATTCCCACATATAGAGGACGATCCATTGTTATTGAGATTTTGTTCATGGTAACAGCTACAAGATTCTCGTTAATAATTATACTCGTTCCAAAGTTTGGTTTTTGTACTAATTTTTGCAATTTCGCCGGATCGCTAACTAATTTTACATCTTTATGTTTTCTTTTGTTTTCCAACGTTTTGCCAAATATTGAATTATTCATTAATTTGAAAAAGTCCTTTTGAAAAGCGGATGTTGCTGCAGTCCTTCTTCTTGTGTTGTTGTCGATGTATGGTTTTAACCAACAAGATTGATTAAATTGTATTGCTCTATTGATTCTTGTTATTTTCAATCCCAATTCTATTGCTTGCTGTATTGTCCAATAATGAGCTACATATCTTGACTTGTTGGTTAACGTCATCATTAATTTGGGCCATCTACCAGTCGGAGATATTTCCGTCTTTGGCAATAGTGGTAAATCGTAGTGGTGATCATGCAGTTGTTCAGGATATTCAAAGTCCACGTCCAAAATGTAACCAATGTCTCCGTGTTTGGGTATGTCCATTATATTGCCTATCGAATCTGGGTTTGCCCACTTAAAATTGCCATATGGAAGAGGATTTGACATAGCCCATCCATATAGGTTATTTGCGTCAAAATAACCTAAGAATGTTGTTGGTTGTGATGTATCAAAGTTTGGGAGATATTTGTTGTTAGCTTTTACATGTCTAGTTACACTTTGCGTCAATCCTCCACGAACACCTGACTCTATCATCAAAACCATATCGATATCTGTAATAAGTTCAAGTCTACACTTTGTTTCTTTCAGCATAGCTTGCCATGCTAGTCCAGGCGATGTATAAGAATGAAGTGGGTCCAATCCATATGCTTCAAAACAGGTATCTCTAAATTCTTCCATTATATCACAAAGTAAAGTCACATCTAATTTAACATAAAAGTCGGAATATTCTCCCAATGTTGTCATTCCTAGTTCATTCCATACTTTACAAGCGTGTTGATAGTCCTCTTCACTAATGTCTTCTTCATACAACTTACTCTTGAAGGCTTCTCTTGGCGGAAGTGATGTTTCTTCAAATTTTTCCAAACAATCGATATAATCATAGGGAAAAACACCTTTGCGGAGAACCAAATCCAATTTATCTTTAATTACAATCTTCGTTGTTTCTATTAAATTTTCTTTCTTTAAGTTTTCAGTAAGTTTACTTAAGCTAGATGGCATAAAACGGTAAGAGTCTAGAAAACGTAACTTCATATTTCCAACCGTTTTACTAAAACTAATAAACTTTTCAGTGGTTTCTGCTATCACATCAATTCTTCCATCATCTCGTCCCAATTCCGGTATAATAAAATGTGAATCATAACCACTAAGGTTATGCAAAATTACAGGTATGAAGTTGCGAATTTGATAGTTAATATTACATCTGTTACATGCAGCACCTCTATAATATCCTGTTAAATGGTCGTGATCACGTACTTTGTGATTTTCCATAGTATATTCATTTTTACATAAATAACAATGGGTTGAATTTTCATATTGAATCTCTTCTTCTTCATCCATCGGTATCATTGGTACAATATCACTGTACAATCTTTGTACATTTTCTGCTATTGCATATAAGTGGTCAAGGAAAATTTTAGAAACATTTTCACCACGATATATGACAGGTTTTGATGTTAGATCATATTTATTTAAATGCTCTTCTGACAGTGTAGATTTAATCAGTAAACAAAAACTGTTTGGATCATGTATCTGATACTTAACACTTTTCTTGGCTCCATCATCATCATTTTCAATAGGAACAAGTGTAGATTCAAAGTCTGCATATACAACAATAGGGATACGATACTGATGAGATATCTTTTCAAATTTTAGCTCGGCTCTATCTGGTGTTGGTAATATTATTTTGGCTTCATAGTTGTTGTTACATAGCTCCTGATGTTCTCGTATCCATCCTCTGTTTGATATTCTTTCTTCTTTAAAACTAAAACATCTTTTGCATATTATTTTCTTGTGTTCAATTTTCGATAATTGTTTACTAACAAGCCTTTCAAAACTCCTTATATATACATAGTGAGAAACATCTCCTTGCGTTATTAGCAATAAATCCGTGTGGTCTGCAAGCTCATTCTTTACAACCTTCAAAGGGTATACTTTATTTGAACTGTCCAAACCAAACACATTAACAGATGTTCCACGGTTTTGTTTTTCAAATTTTGTAATATCCTTCAATGCTACTGGGTACGACAACCCTTGAAAATTGTACCTATATCTTTGGTTTTCATATTCTTGGCTAGGTCTTATTGCATTTTTAGGTGTTACAAATTTTGATGTCATCGCATAACGAAAACATTCTGTATCTTCATTTTTTACATTTATACATGACTTTGTATCCTGTATTTTCTTTGGCAGTGGAATGTAACTGCTTCCCATAAGCCCGTATCCATGTTTGTGAATTCTTAAATCCATTCCCTCAATACTAAGCAAACTCCAACCTGATCCTCTTCCTTCATGTTCTTGAATTTTAGTTAAAATTTCATCAAAACACTCTTCAACTATTGAATCAATATTTGAAGTAGCCATAATTGTTTGGTTTCTTGTTATAAATCCTCTAGGAGACATTTCTTCATCTGCATTAATAAACATAGCATTTAATAATATGCCAAATTTAATAAAGTTTAATCTTTGTAGTTCTTCTTTTATAGTGTTACTGACAATTATTCTTGCTTCTTTAAGAAACTGCTCTAATTCCAATTTTTCATTTTGAATTTTGTGATGCATTACTACTCTACCTGCTAAAGCAAATACTTTTACACTCGGTATAGCATTAGATGGTCCTGCTAATGGTTCTTCTTCTTGTTCTTCTTCTTGTTCTTCTTCTTGTTCTTGTTCTTCTTGTTGTTGTTCTTCTTGTTGTTCTTCTCCATATAATTTTAAATCTTCATATTCGGTTTCTGTTACATCTTCATTATTATGGAATAACTCTTTGTGTATTTCTAGTAGAATATTATCATGAAAAGTTTCTAAGCAAATTTCACATTGATGCATCCTGTTGATGTTTACTCTTTGAAATTTAGCAGCGAAATGAAATGCTTCTCTACTGCTCCCTTTTTATAACCTCCCAGTTGTAGTGGGGGGGGGGGAGATATTTAGTAAGATGTTAAAAATAGTAGGTTAAGACTAAAGCTGAAAAGTAATGATTAAACCCTATATTTTCTTCCAATTGCAAATACTCCACATATGCCTCCGCCCATAGCCATAACATATCACTGTTACGCCAATATACACCAAAGGTGGGTCTATCATCAACTAAAATTGGAGATGCTATGTTTACTAATCTTTTATTTTCTATCCATGTCATAACTTCAATTACAAACCTTCCTATAATATCCATTGGAGAATTTGGATCCACAAATATTCTTGTTACAACATTTTCACTTAACAAAGGCTCTTCAATTTCTTCATTGTTTTCTTCATCGTTTTGTATATTGTTTTCTTCATTGATTTCTTCATCCACCTCCAATACTTCTTCAACTTTTGTGCATTTGTTATAAAATATTGGAGCATCTCGGGGAGACATGTTCACTCTAGCTATTATTGGCAAAGAATGTCCCAATGCAAACCACTACACTCTTATATAGGCAAGTCAATGAGTGGGGGGTTTCTTTTAATAATAAAGTTTTATTAAAAGAAAATAATTTAATTCCGTCTGTACTACAATATTACTCCTAATTAGAGCTTTCCAATGATGTATCGCTTCCCCTATTCTGGCAAACCGTTCTCAAGTTATAAGTAAATTTGTTAGCACTTGGCTGGCGGGGGGGGGAGGGGGGGGGGGGCTCGCCGGGTTCAAGGTCAAGGTCAAGGTCAAGACGATACACTTAAGACATTTTACTTAAGACATTATACTTAAGACGGTACACCTAAGACGTTGTGACGTCGGGGGGGGGGGGGGGGGGGGGCTCGCCGGGTTTAAGGTCAAGGTCAAGGTCAAGACGATACACTTAAGACATTTTACTTAAGACAATATACTTAAGACGGTACACCTAAGACGTTGTAACGTGGGGGGGGGGGTTATGCATGAGTGGATTTAGGTCAAGGTCACCAAAAAATAATAATGATCCAAGATGATGGAGGCGGCTGTAACCGTCTCCACCACCCTGTGTTCCTCAAACACTCCCAATCCCAACCCACAAAGTTACGTCTTGCAAGGGATCCCGATTTTTTTTTGCCCGCACGCACTTTGGCGATCCAGTTTGGTGAGCTGTGATACGGGCGGCCAGTCTCGGGCCATTTGGCACTGGGCTTGACCATGTGGTAGTTAGGGACACTGGAACAGCTAGTGCAAGACGCAACTCTAACCTCCCACCCTTAATCTAAACCCACCCAAACATATTTTTGCCTGACCAAAATTAAAAAACAAAAATCAAAAACAATAAAAATATGCGCTACCTACGGCACAACGCGCATGTCCCACCCATATTTAATGAAGTTCAATGGAACTTCTCCAATTTACATTTACATTTTAATTTAAACTACCCATCCTAACAGCTAGCTGTGGAAATTATTAGTACACATATAAACACAGACATAGACAAACACACACATAGACACACACACGCACACACACACACACACACCATAAACCAATACTTAAAATTAAAAACACATTTCTTAAACATAAATAATACCATAACACACCTTAATGCTAACATCGCAATGCGCAAGTTAAACCTTAAAACTAACACATCTTAATACTAAAACCAAATAACACTTTGCATAAACACACACACACACACACACACACACACACACACACACACACACACACACACACACACACACACACACACACACACAAAATATTAAATAGTAATAGCCTAACAACAAGAGTAACTCAAATATATATCGGCCGCTTATACATTTGAGTTGCCCTCTGAGTTGGGTCGTACTGCCGCGTCCGGAGTTCCGAGCCCAACTGCGGCAGCAATAGTCGTCGGGGTGGTTCTCGGTTCCCAGAGTGGTGGGGGCAGCGGTAGGGGTTTAAGGGGGTATGGAACCTTCCAGCAACGTCAATGGAAAATTCCAAACGGATGTGCTTTGTTACATGTGGGTCGGCCAAAACGCAGGTGGAGCCTTGTATCTCTCAATTTGCATTAGATAACATCAAATTACATCCGCTGACAAGTAGGAGCCTTGTACCTCTCGATTTGCATTTGATAGCATCAAATTACATCCGCAGCTTTCCCCATCGCGTGACAGCATAATTATCGTCGATTGTTATCCACCCTCTTCCGACGCTTAATTATAGTTGCAACAGAAGTAAACCTCCGGTACACGCAACTTGTTTTTAACATACAATAGACTATTGTTTGCAAATGCATAACTTATGCACACATAATCCTTGGTCTGGTCGCTACTTCTTACACGCTACACCTAAGACGTTGTGACGTCGGGGGGGGGGGGGTTCCGGTTCCGGTCTGGAAGGGGGGGGGGGTCATGCATGAGTAACCATCCGCGTGCATATAAACGAAGGAAAGCTCGCGCGCCGCCCATATAGAGGGGTGGCACCCCAGCGGTAAACAACACATCCGTGAGTTTATACCACATAGTACTATAACATATGATTTATTTTTAACACTTAACATTTTAATTTTTTTTACACTATTTCTTAACACTACAACAATTATTTTATAAATCACACTTTTATTTTCGCGTCTATTTTCCATTTTTGTTTAAACTAAATATGCTAATTAACATCGCGTGCAGGCAACTCACACTGATTACTTGCAGGTTCCATTCTTACACACCTGTTTCCTCCTTACTATGCAAATTACTCTCTTACTTTAACAACACTTAAACTCTAACCGCTACTTCTCGGTCATATTAATATAGTTAGTGCTGCACTACAGGATTTATCTGTGCAATGGTGCACGCGATATTTCCTGCACATCTGCAGGTAATACACCTTACACCCGTCTACTATTATACTTATTGCTACATTACACGAGACATTTCTTGCACGCCTGCAGATAATACACTTGCTAACCGTCTACTATTATGATTATTGCTACAGTACAAGAGACATTTCTTGCTCACCTGCAGGTTATACGCTTTACAACCGGCTACTATTATAGTTATCACTACACCATAAGATTAAGCCGTACACATGGCTATTGTAATCCTACTTCATCGTGCACGGAGCATTTCTTGCACACCTGCACCTTATACACTTTACTACCGTCTAATATTACAATTATTGCTATAATACGGTAGTTACCTGTTCAATCACAGTTGCGGCCCCACTTGCTTATCCACAGCCCAATACTCGCAATCCTACAACTGAATAATTAATTAATTAACTTCCGCTATTACCGATACTTTTCTTAAACTATCCGTCTCTTCCTCCGACTCTTGTGACCGTAGCCGCAGCCGACTGACAAATAACCGAGCTCCCGCAAACCTCGCTCTTTTATGCGGTTTTCTTGGGGAGGGGGTTGGAGGGGCGTCGCACGTGACTCATCGATCGCATAAAAAGGAGGGGTTGCCGCCGCGCGCGTGCCATTTCGGTGGCGGAATCGGTCGGGTGAGGTACTATCCATTAGTCTCTTACGCTTTTATAACTAACGCTTGTTACTCTAAAATTTGTTTGCACTTAATATGCTAATTAGTCTTTATATTTGTGCACGGGGCATTTCCTGCACACCTGCAGGTGATACACCTTACAACGGTCTACTATTATACTTGTTGCTACAATACAAGATTTACCTGTCCAATTGGCAATTGTAATCCCACTTAGTCGTGCACGGGATATTTCTTGCACACCAGCAGGTCATACACTTTACAACCGTCTAATATTATAGTTATTGCTAAAGTACAAGATTTACCTGTACAATTGACAATTGTATTCCTACTTATTCGTGCACGGAACATTACTTGCAATCCTACACCTAAATAATTAATTAACTTCTGCCGCTACCGATACTTTTCTTCGCCTATATGTTTCCCCCTGCTACAACCTTTCGCGACGCCACCCGACAAATAACTGAGCTCTCCGAAGTTCTGTTCTTTTATGTCATCCTCTGAGGGGGAGGGGTTGTGGGGGGGGGGGGCCACACAACCCCTATAAAACGGGCATCGGTACCGCGCGCGCATCATTATAGTGGCGATAGGGCAACAGTGAACAACTATCCGCAAGTCTCTAACACCTAGTCTAACACTTTTTTTTACTTACGCTTTTTTACTCTAACATATGTTTGCACTTATTATGCTAATTAGTCTCTATATATTCAGACACACTCGCGGGCGCCGGTCATATACTCGCTGATTGTCGGAGAGTACACATCTCCCTTTCGTGTATTATCATGGCTTCGCACTCTTTACAACTAAAACTTTTACGCACAAAACATATTTTACAGAAACAATCTAACTCCACAATTTCTAAACCACGTACTACATTGGCTAAGCTTAAGAAATACTACAGTTTTCACCCGTTGTACTTTGCAAAACCTAGCCTGTGCAACACTGCATACTGTACTGATACTGTTTTGCACGCTGTCTTAACTGACATGCTGCAGTATCAACATTTCAATCTTGTTACACCTATTGACGACGCTATCCAATTATTCTTATTCACTATATTACCGGGTTTATATGATCGTTCTTCCTTGGACACATGTCTCATTCTACTGTATCGACTCACACTGTAAACACCTAGGAGCTCTCCTTTCATGCAACTATCATTTTGATTTAATTTTAAAAATAAACTAAAACCTCCCGCGGCCCGGCGCCGCCCCACCCCTCCCCATTCCCACCGAGCCCCTGCGGCTCCCACTTTTTTAAAACTCCCTCCAAATGACCTTGACCCACTTCCCAAACCCATCCATCACTGTCACCCCCACCCCACACTTCCAACCCCACACCTGCCACTTCCAACCCAAAAAAAATGAGTGACCTTGAACTGAGGCAGAACCGGTGTTTTGCCACTACTGTGATTAAACTACTTTAAACTGACATGTTCACTAAAATATAACAAAAATGACTAAAAATAATAACAAAACATTTTTAAGATTTGAAATTTTCCTTCTTTTCATATACAGTTATTAAAATTGGAATATTTATATTATTTGTTACGTACCTATCGTAGGTCCTCATCTTAATGTCACAAGTAAATCCGTTATCCACTCCACCATTGAAAGATCCGATACATGAAGTGATCCATGACATTAGGGTATTTTGGAAGCCATCTAAAATTAAAAGAATATTTTTCTTCATTTGTTATTTTGGAACTGTTTTGAAACTAAATATATATATATATATATATATATATATATATATATATATATATATATAAACCAGTTAAAACAATCAATGAAACATAAAGCAGGATAATTAAAGCGTTATCTTATTACAACGACACATACTTACTGCACAAGAAGAAACTTAAATTGACGAAGCTGGACACAAGCATTATTGACTGAAATATATCAAGAAGATGTATGTAATATACTTCGTTGATGTATGAAAATTGATGATTGCACTATAAGTCACAAAACTGCAGTTATTAGAGCGGTCTATATCCCTTATCTCCGACCGAGACAATCTGCTGAATCGATGGACGATAATGTCGACGAATATAAAACAGTTCTGCATATTTATGGCGAAACTGGTGGTTATTTATTCCTTTTCAGACTACGTTTTATATTATTAACCGGAATTTTCCTGTTTTTCATATTATACATGTAGCCTGAAAAAGAAGCATTTTTTCATTTAGAATTTAAAATGCCTTCAGTTCAGTGGGTATTAAAAACCAACTTTTTTATACTTGAGCTCCAGGAAAAAGATGGCCATGACGGAATCATGATATCTTATGGGCTTATAATTAATATGACATATTTGCATATAGTTATTTACATGAAAGACGATTAAACAACAAACTACACCTACTTAGTAGACTATGTCTCTTTAGTGATTGCAGCTTGAGGTTGTCTTTATACATAAACATGTAACATTATTTCGGTGTGTCCTAAAGTTTGCTTTTGGCGTACATTAGGGCTTTCAAAATATTTTATTAGCGGAGTGGTTGATGACTAAAATATGCTGCGAGAATTCAAGTCTTTATTTTTTTACAATTTCTTTTTTTCACGACCTTTACGTTTATCCTACATAAAACTGCTAGTACACTTGTATGTGATATTCTAATAGGTTAAGTAGGATAACAGATCCATGAGCATATATATGGTTATTGAGGTTAAAAAGGATATCATTATATTGACTAAAGATCTCCTCCTGGTTGAAATTCAACCAACATTTTTTCAGTTGATCTGGAAAGTCTGGATCCAATTAGTTAAAAAATATGTTATAACTGAAGCATCTGTCTTTCCTCATTTGCTAACATTTTTTATTACAAATTGTTATTTGTATCCTTCTCCCATAATATTAACATTGAAAGTTTTAAAGCCTTTGGGGCGTAGCCCTGGGGACCGATGTGAATTAAAACGTGGTTCTGCTCATCTACAACATAATATTTTTCTAATGGCATGCGCAAATTTCTCATATGATGCACACAAGCTGAGAAAAAAAGGAGGAAATGAAACATGCTTGCCTATTAATATATAAATTTTAATCTATTATGTGTCTTAAAAGTCCTTTCCCCTCATGCTATTTATTACCAGCTGCTGATAAAGAGGTTATCTTCTGAAGAATACTTAGTGGCCAAAAAGGGAAACTTTTAATGGGTCAACATTTACAACCCTCCTTTCCAAAAGTTTCTTTTTAGAAGGTAAATAGATATTTTTAAAGGGTATCCCCATTTTTATGTAGTTTTTAGATGTTATACGTAAATTTAATACCTTTCATACCGTAATTTTTTTCTTTAAACTTAAAGGTTTTGTTAGCTAGAGGCAGATTAAGTTTAATTTTTAGTCCCTTAAGAATAAAATTGTCAAACTTCCATTGCCAGTATATCTGGAATCGTTCATTAAAAAAAAAAAAAAAAAAAAAAAAAAAAAAAAAAAAAAAACTGGAAGACAAATATTTTTAAATTTTTTTTTGAAAACAGTTTATCTATGATACCTGTTTCATTAGTTGTATTTAAGACTATATTTTTACGCAATATTAGAAAATAATGTATTGATGCGTAAATCATAATTTTCACAATCAAAATGTTCCAGCACGTGATTTCATGATAGTTTATTTTGATTATCTGGTATTTAGGTACAAAGATAGGTACAGGAAATGAATCTTTGGCCAATGTTTTTCTAAGTGACAAAAAAGAACTTTGATTGCCCTTAGCTCCTTAACCTTTAGGTTTAGATAAAAAAAGTTAAGGGGTTAAAAGGTTATTAAATTATGTATACGATAAACAATCGTCATGAAAATAGGGATTTACTGTTAAAAAATATTGACTTATATCCTAAAAACTGGTTTTGTAGGAGGGGGTTGAATATTTTTACACGTCAAAATTTTCCTCTTTGGGACACTCTGAGTTCCCATGAAAATAATCTACTTATCGGCAGTAATTAAAAAAAATCACAGGCGGAATGTACTTTTAAGACAGTCAGTATAAACAGATTAATCAATAGACTTATATTCTGTTTTACTTCTACCTTTTTACTTAATACTTTCTTTGACCGAAATAAGGATGAGGTAAATTAACTTCTAACTTAATGGTCATGCAAAATACACTTTCATCGTTTCAGCTATAGGCTAGGCACGACTCGTGATTGTTGTATAATTCTTTTGAAGGAGGCTCTATCCAATACTTACTTGGGACATCCTACAGTAGATTGAACGGGAGACTTTGTTTGATCTCTTTTTTATCATTATAGACATTTTTTTAGACTTTTTTCGTTGTCACAGAATGAAAGACTGCAAGAAAAGTGAAACCTAAAACAGTTCCGACATTTAAGGGTGAGTGGTATACTCCTGAATTGAGAAACCTTAAGGACTAAATGTTTGCATTTAAAGATATTTTCAGGACAATCAACTCTGAGGGCGTCTGGAGATTGTACTTTGGCACAGAGCGGCTGTATCATAGGTAAGTTGAGATTGCTTAGAAACAATACAAAGTTAAGTGTATTGAAGAGGCACCAAAACGGTGTAAGGCAGCATGGTACTTAGTAAATACTTATCTTGTGACCTTCAGGAGAGCTGTTGACTTAGCTATCACCAACGATTTAAGAATGTTTTATTTGACTCAGAGGAGGATATATTTAACCGCCTTCCTGCCACTGTGGTAAATGCTGCTGACCTGAGAGGACAATGAGGTAATTTTTTCAATATAAATATACTAAGCCTAACTCACCTCAGGCCATTTTAACCATTGTTTGGAACTTTAACCCCTTCAGCAGCCAGGATGTGTATGGGATTTTACCAAATCTGTTAAAAAGTGCTATTGAATCCATTGCTTAACCTCTAGCCCATGTCATAGATGACTTTCCCTCTCTTGTGTTCTTCCCTGAGAGCAAAAAGATTTCGAAAACTGTTAAAAAAATTACATGAACAGCCTAAGTAGCTATAGACCAATTACTTTTCTCACGATATTCGGAAAGCTGATTAAAGCTGTCATTACACACCAATGCTGAGAGTCATAATCTGCTCTCTGATATTCAGTTCGGATTTAGGCGTGGTAGGTCAACTGTTGGTGCTATTGCTGTTGTAACAAATCTAGTGGGTGTAATTTTTGAAGATCAATAGGTTCTAGCTCGGACATTGTGTGATCTTAGCCGTATTTCTGTCAATGTAACTCATTACATCCTCATAGAAAATCTCCATATCTATGGGTTGAGCGGTAACCTCATATCATATCTCCAGGACATAAGTCAAATCGTCTCCCTTTGTGGTGCATCGTCAAGGTTAGGCCTGTGCAGAATCCTGTTCTGCACGGGTCCGTTCTAAGCCTCTCCTGTTCATCATTATGATTAATAGTATTTATTGTATTAATGGTACACTCTTGTTTGCTGAAGACACCACTTTTCTTTCATCTGGCCGCAGCCTTGAGGATGTTGATGCGGACATAATGCTGCACCTTCAAAGAGCAACTGACTGTTTTGTCTCCAATAGTCTGCAGCTGAACCCGGACAAGACCTATAAGATTGTCTGTAGCTTAAAGAATTTACGTCTAGACACCCAAGATATTGTCAAGCTCCTAAATATGTACTTGACCTGAAAGTTGTAATCATATTGATCAAGTACAAGCATACTGTCTAGTGTGTACTTTTTGATCCTCAAAAATGGATTCTGCGTGACTGATAGTTACCTGATTTATGACGATCTATTCTAGTGTCATGTAACCTAAAGCCTCTTGCTGTGGGGTCACTCGGTTAAGGTCATAGAGTTCCTAAAACTGCAGAAGAGAGCTGTGAGGATAGCTTTGCTGGACCTTCAGTGACAGCAGATCACACTGTAAACCCCTTTTTGCCCAGTAAGGGATACAAACAGTATATGGGCAATAAATTCTATCCTTTCTGTTATACGTTAAATAGGACATCAACAATCTGACGACACGTACCATGATCCACCCCCACAACACCAGGCAGTGAAGTAGGCTTTGATGTACCTCGCACCAGACTTGTTAGAACAGCTTCAGGTCAGCACATCCAATCTCTACATCTCTAAATAGATTGTCAAGACAGAATTAACACTCTCTGCCAAACTGCTTTCAAAACCAGGCAGTCTGCGTATCTAAAGGGTAGATACTTTTACATCCTGGAAGAGTTTGTCAGTCTAAATTATAAAATCCCTAATCAGCCCACTCTTTATCAAATAGAAGTCATGTCTTAAGTATTTTGTGTATTCTTTTTGTGTGCTTGTGTTTTTAAGTAAAATGTGACGCAGTCAATTCCTTTCGGATAAAAGATGAAGAAGAAGGTAATTAAAGGTAAATAGATTAACTTCAGTGACTAGATATAACTCATGGATCTGTTATTTTACTTAGGATGGTATTAACATGTTAGGATGGTACCTGCAAGTATGCTGTTTAGCGTTCATAAGCCTTCTAGTCACACTTCACCAACAACACTGCAATGTCTAAAAGGAAAGAGATTTTATAATATTAACTAATCGTTTGTATAAATTGACAAAATATGTCTAATTTTTTTTAATACAGCTTTAGTAAATGCATCCTGTTATTTAACACAACAAAAAATAACCTAGTATGTTATATTCTAGAGTTAGTTAGTTGATAATGCCAGCTTAGATTTTCCAGAAATGTTTACAGTAGGTGTTCTGTTGAATTTCTAGGCATAATTGATAAAAAGCATCAATAAAAAACCAATAAGAACCACATTATTAGCACTAAAGCAACAATATTTTTTTAAGTATATAGACATAATGCTAGTGTTAGTGGTGTGCCGTTAACCAGTCAATGAACTTTATACCTGCATGTGTTTGTTTTTGTGTTTGCATAAGAATTTTGAAAAATTCAGTGACAGTGCCATGAATGTTTGGAATGGCATGAAAATTATATTTGAAATTTACATTGAGTCGATTTTTTTTGATAGCCATTAACACATAGTGGGCTAAATAAAAATCACTATCATAGTGAAATATGATATGTTGTTAAGCCTATTGTGGATTTACTGCCTTTTACTCTTTTTTCGACATGTGCTTAAGGAAATATATGTGTTATTCATAATAAATAATTTAAAATTTGTTACGACATTTGATAATTATACGGAAACCCCTTATTGATAAGTATGTCTATTATTTGAAGCAGTCTAAAAATAAGCTTCTGAAAAAGTAAATGAAACAGTTGAATCCTTTTCTGTTTAGAGTAAATAAAATTACTAAAATGTATATAAAAATGGATTCGTTTACGAAATCCGTTTGTAATAACTGAATTCGAAACTGAATAGAATTTATGATCAATTTGAAATATTGAATCGATTCTAGCAATATTACAGATACGTAAAAGCATATCTGAAGAACTCTTGAAGGCTAATCGTATTTTCTTGGTGAATCTTGCAATATCTTCACATCTTCAGAGAATTCATGTTTTACAAGTCAGAAAACAACATTATTCACCAGTAATCTCCTTACTACTCATATAGAACAGCATTTCATCTTCCTCTAGAAATGTGTTTTGGTGTTTGAATAACTGAGTTTCGATCATGATTGAGGCTTATCATTTAAGTAACTAACTGAAATAGAGTTTCAATCCCCCGAAACCTGAAGTATCTAAGATGTAGGTAGTTTAACAATTCTAGCTTAATATCTTTTATTTAAAACTACTTAAAAATTGTTTGAAGAATCAATTTATTTTCATGAATATTTTACACAATAGTTTTCTGTATAATTAATTAACATGACAACCTTTTTCTAAAACTAACCTCCTAAGACTTTAAAAAAGAAAAAAAAAACACTATTTAGGATAAAATGTTCATACCAAAGGAATTAGAATATTAAATTATATGAAAAAATCTTGTACTTTATTTACACTTACTTTTTGTAGTTCATTAGATTGTATTATAATGACAGAATACAATCGTTGCATACCGAACAATATCTATGACCAATGTAAATTTGGTAATAAACATGTTGGAATGTTGTTTGTTATAGATGGTCACCCATCCAAAAAGTAGCCACAAAGATGTCGCTTGACCTAATCGTCGTCCTCACTAACATAGGAACTACACTCTTTTGAGGTTAGGAACATAAAAAAACTGCACTACTTTTGGTCAAATTCTGATCTCTTATTGGCCTAAACCTGGAATTTAATTTGAAAACTTTTCAATAAGACCTCATTATGAAACGGGTTTGAAATTGGTTTAATAATGTACTTCTTTATAATGTTACTTGTTACATCATTATTGGTGTTTATTGTAACGGTGGTAAATAACATATTTCAAAATATTTAGTCAATAATAATTTTTTACATAATAATAAATATTTGTAACTTCTCGTGTTTTCAAAGTATTAGCTTTAATGTACTAAGTAGTTAAGGTTCAGTTTTAATCAATCCAAATCTATACTAATTTAATACGCTAAGGGTTTTTTTGTCTTGAGAACTCCTCCTACAATTTTCAACCGATTTTCAAGTTTTTGGTGTCGTTGGATAGGGCTTGGTCTGTAGTAATTTCCGCCAAAAATTGATGAGAATCGGACTGAAAATAAAGGAAACATCCACCATCGAAATCTCAAAATTTCCCATTTAAATATCATTGGGACTGAATAAGGCATTTGAAACATCTGTTAATAATCAGCTGTAAATACGTGTGGTTATTGGCGATTGAAGATATTCACATTATTGGATTGATCGGATGTCATTGATTGAATGCTAAAGTAACATTTGTACTGTATTTAAATAAATTGCTCGATTTCGAGCAACACGTATACTAGTAATTTATAAAATAAGCTTCACCCATTCGAAAAGTAATTATAATGAACGATAAAAACTTAATTAAAACAAGAAATAATAATTATGCTTGCTTTATGAAGTTAGATTAAGATGTTAAGTTAATACTGCATGAATGGTATTAACCCTTAAGTGCGCGCGCGGGGGCCTAAACGACCCCATGAAAATTTAAATGCCTGTAAATTTTTTTTTCAGGTTGACAACACTGCAGAGCGCCTAGGTACCTTCCGGCACGTCTATGATTTATCGATCGCAACGATCAGTTCGGCGCTGACCTTCGACAATGTCGTCTACAGTCCGTTCAAATAAAACTCGTCACTCCCGGGTCGTTCTTACCCCCGCGCGCGCACTCCCGCTACCTACTGACTTTGCATGGTCGGGTCATCTATACCCCCACGCGCGCACTCCCGCTACCTACCGACTTTGCATGGTCGGGTCATCTATACCCCCACGCGCCCACTTCTGTTTTATGTGTGCTTTATTGAGCTTTATTTTATTTTGAGTTTATTACAAAATTAAAGTAGACGGGTAAAATCATACTGAAATACGGCAGTTCAAGTAGAGTGCGTGATGAGTTCAGAAGACCCACAAATTGCTTGAATTAGACGGTTTTTACTTGAAGCCGAAGAAGACGATGATGTATTTGACAATTTAAAACTGTCTCTACATTGTTTACTTATATTTTTTAGCAATACATTACCAGTTACAGTGTGAATAAAAAGAATACCTTTTATTTTGTGAGTGTTGTTGCCTTTATCAATCAAGGATGTAGGTAAGATTTAGTTTACGACTACGTAGAGTGTCTTATATAAATTACTTCAGTATATAAATGATATATATATATATATATATATATATATATATATATATATATATATATATATATATATATACACACACATATTATATATGTAAAGTGACAAATTATGACACAATTGCATTTTAGTACTTAAAATAAAAATAAAGTTTTAGTTTCAATACGGTTTTATAAAACAAAAATTATTTAAATATTATTATAAAATATGAATAATGATGAAAATGGCAGATTGTTGTTATCAAACATCTATTTAACAATAACAATACGAAACATAAACATTTTCAACGTAATAGTGGCCTATTTACAATGTTTTTTATGTTGGGGGCCTAGATGACCCCGCGCGCCCACTTACGTTACAAATAGGAGCGCGCCTACTTAAGGGTTAAAAGTGGTCACTTACGAACACTATATTTTATACACACTTATTCATAAAGTTATCAACGCATCCATTTTATACACACTTTTTCATTTTATTTTACCACCCCATGCAAAATGACAATATAAAGAAACTAATTAACTAAATGAATTTTCGTATTTAAATAACGAGTAAAACTAGTGATAGTTTTGATTTTTGATATTATTCTTTTTTGGTTTTTTATAAATGTTTTCAACTATTGTGAAATTTTAGAACGATCTTTGTTTTAACTATGTATAGTTAAAAATATTGTGTTGTATCATTATATAAAATAATTAGTTAGTAATTCATGAACAAAAAGGGGTTTGATGATATTTTTGGATCTATAGTTTTTTAGATACAGTCATAGATTTTCTCGAAAAATTATAAATTTAAATCACATTTTTTGTCAGATTTTAGTAGTTTTTTTGCAAAATCAAATTTTTGAAATTATCCTGTTAAAACCTTAAAATTTGCAACAAAGATATTCAATACTGAAACGCTTCAACAGTCCCAATAATTCATTTTTAATAAAACTAATACAACGGCCATATATTTTGGACTTAATTGCATTATATTTCATTTCTGTTATAAAGTATATGGTAGAATTCAGTTTTAGATGGTAGATGGTAAAATCGTGAAAATGTTGAATATAAATTCCATGATGATTGTAAGAAAACATTGAGAGTGGTTTTGAAAAGAGTCGGATGTGTAAAAAAGTTTTGTTTTGGTACTTGAAATTGCTTTTTCATTTATTGGAAATTCATTTGAGTTCCAACGGTTATATAAAGATATAACCATAAATAATAATAATAATAATCATAATCATAATAATAATAGTAAAATAATAGAAAAACAAGGGCACGAAATAGTTTATCAACTGATTTGTTATCAATTTTATGATCATGTTAAGTTCAGAAGAAGAGAAATTGTAAAATATATACCTGTTGGTAATTATTTTTGAGTAATTTGGATATTTACTATGCTATAATTTTTATGTACACCATTCAGCAAGATATTAAAACATATAGATAAGTTTTGTAGACTCCATTTTTATCTAGATGTTACGAAAAGTTTAAATTACGAGATGATAAGTATTAACAAAAGGAATTGAAAGCAAGACTTGATCAATCTGCTATAATTTGTAGTCTCTATACATTAAAGAGTAAGAAAAACATGTTTTGGAATGTAATTTTTCTATTTGACCAATGATAACACAACCGTTTTTATATTCGAGCTTAATTTAGTTTTAAAATATAAATTTATGTATATGAAAATTAAGTCTTGTAGATTTCTTTGAAAGACTTCTGAACAGAAACGGCAATATAATAGTTAAATTGTAGTTATTTAAGTTGAAATATTGTGTTGGGAACATATATGATTGAAATTCATCTTAAATTGTAAAAAACTTAAATATTTTACGACTACTTAAAGTGCTGCATGACGCACAGGTAAGATAGCAGTAAAAACTACTTTTCTGGATTTCCCCCTCATAGCCCATTAAAAGCTAAAACGAAGAGGATTCATTAAACACTTGTTTGTTCAAATGATAGTAAATTAGTCAACACATTATACATTATAAAAAAACGCATATAAGAAGTTTGTTTTATAACCATCACAAAATATATTTTAAAAGTTTTAGTTTTAGATAGAAGGAAATATATTTTTTTGTAAACAATAAGAACTAAAATGAGTGTTTCGTAGGTAGCGAACCATTCAAGTTCTCGAATGAACTCTCAAGCTGCAAACATCACTGTGATGAACGAGAAGAGCAAATTGCGAGGCGGAAGAAGATATTAAGGAGCATCCGACTTGTGCCGGCCCTTCTCGTAAGTGGGGGCTTGGGGAAAACTTACAATGTTCTACCTTGAAAAGGTGCTTTGGGTTAAGAATATCGATTATATTAATTATAATGTTTTAATCAGTTATATAGTAATACTGTGTTTTACGATTGAAATAAATAAATAGGAAAACAGTTTGAAATAAAACAAGGATATTTAACCGTAGTCACAAAAAATCGTCATTTTAATTAAATTAAGCAAACGATTTAAAGCCATACTACAACCTTTTGTCATATAATTAATTCAATAAACAATTTTCACATACCTTTTTTGTTGATACAACCAAATTGGTATCCGTTTAAAAGTGAATAGCAATAAATAATAAGTTAAATATTTGGATTTTAGGTTATATTTTACATATAATATCAACCATGAATTAGTTCCTTCTAGACTATATAACTCTCAAACTTTTGTGGGTGTAATCAAACACTGTGAGTGGAAAAACGCTGCTAACAAGAGGCTGAAATAATTTACACTGATAGAGTACGATTTATTAATTACAATATAACAATGATAATATAGTTAGTGATCTAGTGATATGGATGCAGCCAAGGTGAACTCACTCCTCGAGCAGGTCCTCGTTATTTAAGTATTTACTTACCTACTTGGAGATTCACAGAGTTTGCTATTCGGCTTTGGATGTCGTCAGAATGCTGGTTGACTTTCCATACATTACTAGGTCTATTTGGTGGCTAGACCATCGAAATTTACGACATATTTTATAGATTTTAGTTTATTTAGGTGGTTCACTAGCAGCATAATTCGTAGACTGCGGTACTTTAAAACCTATTTAAATGAGGAAAGCTTTAAAATCTTCTTTGAATTGCTCGACTTTTAGTTGATATATAACGAAGATTGGAAGTATTTGGAAAGTGTTTGTCTATAATATTTAGGTATATTCTAAAATGATTTTAAATTGTATTTAACTGAACAAATTCTTGTGTATTGTGCTATAGTTGTGGACTGAGTTGATATAGGGTAAGTTTTATGTAGGCTGATACCTCATAAATATACAGGCCTGGAACTGTAAAAAATCCTAAGGTAATGAAATGCTCTTTACAGCGGGGCCGTGGAGACAACCGAAGCATGCATCTCAGAGCCTTATTTTGGCAAAAAACTTTTGTTCAGATTCGATTCGATAGCCCAACAGTGAATGATTGAGTAGGAGATTTTGGACTAAAGGAAGTAGTGATAGGACGATTTAATTAGATCAATGTTGTTCAATTTGGCAAGGGTTCTCAAAGCCAAAACCTCTTTAGATAATTTATTCTTCATTCTTCTCACTGTCCTACCTAGACCCTACCCCCTACCTATCCAGTCCAACACCCAGAAAGTCACTCTGATCTTACACGTCCAGATAAGTCCCCCATCAGATGTCTGGTTTACGAAGCAATCTTGATTGTTGTCTATTTGAGTTTATTTTTTAAAAAGGCCATTTCTTTAATTTAGACAAAATATTCTATTCCAGTTCATTGGGCGGTTTTGTGAGAGACGACAATCGTCGTGTCATGAGATAATGTAAAAAGTTTGCCCTCTGTCTCAAATTACATGTGCCAAATCGTTTATGTAGACGAGAAAGAGGAGGGGGTCCATTATTAATCTTTGTGGCAGGCCATAGGAGATCAATCTATGACTTGACAGGACAGAATAAATTTTAATTATGAAAGATTTTCATAAATTTAACATGTTATGTTGCAACTTTTATAAAATACAAATTTTGATTTGAACTAATTTCATGTCATCTTAAATGTACAGTTGTGATGTATTTGTAACGTATAGTTATTGTTTTGTTATTTGATTTGTTATACATTAACTTATTTACAATTTTTATGGATTATTACTTGTTGTATAGGAATAAGAGCCAATATAGTGAAAGTCACTGAACAAAATTTATTCGTTTGGGTTCTCATCTAGATCGGTGCAACTAAACAAATTTCACCTTGTTGATCAGAGCAAGTTTCAAACATTAAATGATCCGAACTTCCACCTTGTTTGAGATGATTTTCGAAAGTACTTTCACCAGGCTCCTCAAATCAGGGATTCAATTTAAAACTTTGTTCATCTCCCACGTCAATCAAGTGTCTTTAAAAGAAAAAGATCCCTCGTTCATTCTGTCAAGACACTCAAGCAAAACTATTAATTTTTTCTATTTCTTGCTTTCCAAACACACTTTGCATCAAAAAATATAACATTTGTTAAATAATAAAATGTTGGTTTCGATGAAACTGCTCTTAAGCTATATGACATGTATGTGTGGTAATTAGTTTACATATTATGCGCTGTGGTACCTATTCAAACTAAAAATATACTACAAGAGTACTACAATAGTTGCATAGTTTTTATACACATAATAGGTAATTTATTGATTTTTTATCAATAGGATGAAATACAGACGAGTTGTACTCACACTAATGTTGTCGTCTTACTCTGTGTTTGGCAGAGAACTCCTACTGCTTGATGATTGATTTGAGATACAACTATAGAAATATCAAGTTGATCCGGTAATATTTGCACAACACTACAGAGCATAGACTGTGGTGGACGAGTAGCGTTGAAGTCGTACAGCATGCGTTTGGAGGGTATCTTAACAGTATATATCAAGGTGTGAAGATTTTGTAAGGCCTCGATTAATGTTAAACACTAATAAAGATTTTTTGGGTTGCTAAATAAACAGATTTAACAGACCTGTTTACTAATTTTATATTTAGTTTATTTTTGCTATTAATGCTGCTGTGAGCATGCCTTCGATACGATGCAAAAATGATTAGTGACCTTAAGTTACCTGCTTGACTACTTTGGCAGGACTAGTCCTTGGCGTAAGGCGGCAGACCCAGCGTCTGCTCTTGAGTGATTTGGTTTAGTGATAAACTGACAGCTAAAAAATGCATAGATATTAGATATCCTGGAAAGAGCAAAACTATAACTTGTAAATATAGAAAATAATGTCAATACTCTATTTTATGAGGAAATATGTATTGCTTTGTAGTGGCTTGTACAAAAATATTTTATTAAAGTACATACTATATAGTAAGCTCAAAGTATACAGCGCTTTATATAAACAGACTCCTCGATCAGTATTATACGTAATAGTGCAGATAAACTTTTATACTTTGGTTGGAATAATAAATCCATTTGCTTTGTAACATGCTAAATCTTTCTTTACATATTATATGAATGTAATGCAGTAAAAGTGATAATCGAGTGAGATGTTATTATATCAACAAGAGTAATTTATAAGAACTTAAAATATTCAACTAAAGTTAACTTAATATTTCGTCCTAAAATTGTTTGAACGTGTCAGTGGTAATTGTCTGATCTCACACATTTTTTTTGCGATAAAACCAAATAATAATAATGTGTGACGCAATATAAATATGTAGCTATATTATTTTTTTCTTAATTAATATCTAGTAGTTAGTTTTATACATTTTAGATATACTTAGCACGGCTTTTAAAAGTAATACTACATCGTCAATAAACAAAGCCGTTACTCTGACAGACTGTATCAAGGCAACTAAAATCTCTTTGTAGATTAAAGTAATCTAATACGGCGGTGCCCAGGAAAGCTTTCAAGTTGTAAATATCTCAGAGGTACTGTGATAAGTTAGTAATGTAATAAGAATAGACTGCGCTATTTTTATTTATAAGAAACAGTTTTACATTTTGATCTATCATAAAAAATCAAAGGCACATTTTTTCTTTGGGAGATTTGCTTTAAGATATGTTATATATTAATATGTTGTATTGATACAACTGTACCTACCATGCTAATTTCAGGAATACTCGAACTAATAAAACATCTAAATACCTAATATTATACAGAGCCTTAGTTGATAAACGGTAAATCATATGAATTCTTCATGTGCAATCACACAATAATTAGCATGTTTCATAAATACTGTATATGATTTAAAATAACATTAACTTAGAACATTAGAAGCAATAACAGCCTATTCAAAACTTTAAATCGATAGAAAAGAGACAGTGTGATGTACAGTAATAAACTAGTTTTAAACCAAACAGGTGAAACGAGTATGAAGGAAATTTTGTGTACTTAGATTTAATACAGAAATTCGTATTTAGTAGTTCTAGAAACAAATAAAATTATTTAGTTAATTAATCGTTTGGACCCGATAACAAGCGTACAGCTAAGTAAAAAGCTAACTTGTATTTCTATAGAAAGGTCAAAAAATCTGAAATATTGTGCGCTTTAAATTTTTAGTCACATCATACAAAAAGAATAATAAATAAATCTACAAAGTAAATTGTTCTCATTGAAAATATAAAATTTATGTTAGCATTAATTTTGAATTCAAAACACAACGGAAATACGAGTACATTAATTATATTTTTTTCTTTAAAACAAGACTGTGGGGTTCCACCTTTATGGTTGAAATTTCAATTTTATAACACATTTAAAAAACAATTAATTCTACCGACAGCTTCCAATATTATTTTACTTTAACAGAAACTAACAAAATTCTTTAAAAAATAAATTTCATTCATACACCTACTTCCAAAAATTGATATTGTAAAAGATATTGGTGCCCTAATGGATTGAACGACTTAAAGGTCCAAAGTTAATAAAGTAGAGTGGATGGTATTATTGTGAGAAATCCATACTTAGGTTTATCTTTCATCAAGGTTTTATTGATTGACTTTTATATCAAAGAATTATATGTGTCTGAATCTAACGTAACCCTATTACCGTAACTAACTTTAATATATACGGACTATTGTAAAATAAGAGTCTAACGATTACCAGTTTAAGATAGCATCATTATTTTATTATTGTAATAAGTCCCAAATTCGATATTAATTTTTACACATAGAACCATAAAAATGTCACTGTAAGACTAAAAATAACTACATTAGTTAGGAACCATAAGATCCCAATTAATAACCAGAATCACATATGTATTTTCCAAGAGGTTATACTTGTGTTTTGAAACTTAAGCTAACAGAGGAAATGAAATATAATTTCCTCGCAAAATGCTCCTCGTCCAACTCTGGTTTTGTGCGGTAACTTATAGAAGGAGGAAATAAATGTTACTAATGTACTTCCGACTGGTCTTGAACATTTAAATTTAAGGAAATGAGAATTCATAGCGTAGGAGTCTCAAAGGTTACCAATAAGATAATTGTATGAATTGACAATGAGTTTTACGAAATTATAATTGTTATTTATATAAAGAAAAATATTAATAATTATAATAATATTCATACGTAATTTCACCCATAACCACTAATATCCAACATGTGTTTTGACAGTACAAACAACGATCTCCATCTTTCTTTGTCCTCAGCTTCCTCCGTCACTTCCACTACTCGTCTGATATCCTCTCTATAAAGCCGTTCCATCATCTTCTATTTGGCCTACATACAGGGATCCTAGATTAAATATTTTCAGTGAATTTGTTTCTTAGCAACCAATAAAAAAAATCTGATATTTTATGCAAATCTTTTTTTTTAATCTTTCGTAAAAAAATAAATAATTCTTTTAAAGTAATAAATATCATATGTTACTTCTTATACCTCCCAGAATATGTGTACTACAAAGTTTCATGATGATCTATCGAGTAGTTTATGCGTGAAAGCGTAACAAACATCCACGCTTTCACATTTATAATATTACGTAAGGATTATCTTCATGAACACTGTCGTGAAATCTGAATAAAATCAAAAACATAGCCGCTCTATTGTGAGTTTTAAAGTTTAATTTATTAAAATAATTTAGTTGTAGACTAAAGTTTTGTTACTTTTGATCCAAATGGTTATTAAAGAAAAGAAATATACACGGTGAACAACTTAACTGTGCCATCATTGCTATCCTAAACTTTAAATGTGGAACATCACCTATTTTTAACATAGTAAAAAAATATGAATATTTTTTTTAACTGCCACTATTTTCATACGGGGACCAACTTTTAAAAATTTCTTATCGAACACGTATAGTGTTTTTATCTTTTATTTCCATGTAGTTTTGAAACATTTTTTATCTACCATTTTCTCAAAACTTACCGGTTAAGGAGCTAGAGGCAACAATTATTAAAGTTAATTTTTAGTGAGATAAGAATAACATGGGCAAACTTCTACAAAAATAATAAAAATACTTATGAATAAAATGTCTTAAAATTATGTTTTAAGAACATTTCACTCATAAATATTATCATTTATGTATAAACTAACTTATTTCTAACATAACGGACAAAAATTAAAATAATAAAATTGATAATTCAGGACTTTTTATTTTATTAAATGGTCTCGTAGACATAGGAATTTAAAGTTTGCACCATATTATTCTTATGTAGGGCCTAACTGAAATCGAACTTTGTCTTTAGCCCCCTAACTGGTAGGTTTAAAAAAGGAGGCAAAGGAAAATATATTTTTAAAGCTACACGGAATTTTTGAAACACCATAAAAATAAATTTCCTTTCTAAATTTAAAAGTTTTCCGCCTTATTGGAAAATGGAAGCCATTTACAAAAAAATAAATAATAATAATAATAATAATAAAAATAAAAAATAAAAGAATTTTTTTATTTTTATTGCCTTAAAAATAATTGATGTTTCTCATTTAGAGTTTTCTTTAAATCTCATCGTTTAGCATATGCCAATGGTGGCACAGTTTAGTTGTTCACCCTGTATTGTAATAGAATATTAACTATTTGCATAACGGTTTCAATATTCACACAGATTGCCAAAGCAGGTACTTGAAGTGGAACGTTATGTAAAGCAAATCGTGTAAAGTGAATGTTAACTGCCGTAGCCGACAGCTCGAGTATTGAAAGGGTTTAATAATATTTTTTAAGTCTAATCTGACGATTGGTCCCGACAGTTTTATTCGTCTATTAAATTAACTGTTTTTCAAATAATTTGTCAACGAATATTTCAACTCTTAGAATGCTGAAAAATATTGTGATGTCATATTTTGGAGTGCATTATTGAATGTTATTATTATCACAGAAACCGATATCTATCTGCATTCCCACCTTTTAAACAAAGTAGGTACACCGTTTTTTAAAGCAAAATTTCCAGGAAGAGGATGTATTTTCCGACTCATAATTGCAGTACAAGAAAAAGACCCGATTGGAACATTCCAAAACACTCCATCTCTTAGAAAAAAGAAAAAAAAAACTTTACTCTGCCATTCTATTTTTACATCACTTGCATTAATCTTAAAACTGGAAGATGACATTAAACAATAATAAAAAAAAAAATAATAATAATAATAAAGAAACAGCTTATAGTTAGAGCCTTTTACTGTGTAAAAGCCTTTTAAATGACTTTTTATCAGAGTTCAATTTTTTTTCAAAGTATCTAATGTATTGTATCTTGTATTTTTTTTTTTTTTAATAAACCGATGTATATACCATACTTTTAAAATATTTAATTTAATTTGTTTAGGCATTGTTCTTTTATTTTATATTAATTGACTAATGCAATGGTGTATTTTTACTAGTTAAAGATTTGATTTATTTTGATATCAAATAAAAAATGTTTTTAATATAAGATGGACGAGTTGTAGTCCTCTATAACGAATGGTCAACTGGAAACGATATAAATTATATAGTAATAAAATCCACTAATGAATTAATAATGAATATTGTATAAAATATTAATATAATAGAAAGTCCCCTTAATATATAAAATCAACAGTAATAATATTACAAAAAAATTCCCACTGTTAAAAATTCGACCAAAATTTCCATTTACCTGGAAAACAGTTGTGTAGTTACAAAAATATAAAACAGAAACGTATTTTCTTCTCGATTTTCTAGTATTAGAAATTTTAAATATGTCAAAATATAATAATTCATTCAATTAACACTCTTCCATAATTTCAACTTAAGACTTTCAAGGAGAGCCTCAAGGACCAATGTAAACTATAGTGGGTTACTGCTAATCTACCTTGATGACTTTATAGGATTTATCCTACGAATTCACTCAAGCTGAGAAAAAGGAGGATAACTTTTTGTTTGCCTATCTATATCTATATTCCTTAAGTATAATTATTTTAATAATTAAAAATTAGAAAATGCGCACTGTTATACCATAACATATTTCCTTTGCGTTTTATATAATATTGATGTTGCATTGGAGGACATATTACTACACAATAACAAAAAAGCACAATTATTTCCAATTAGAGGTTAAACAGACATAGAGATATTTTGGGTAGAGCTTTGATGACCAGGTTGTGTTTTAGATAGTTAGTCAACAAGGTAATTTTAATTATCATTTGAGAGCACATGAACTGTGCAAACATTCCCCCAGCATTGAGTCCCATCACACCAGACAAATCAGCTGGGTCAACACTCAACCACAAGGGACTGACGTCACCTGATGTTTGTGATTAACATGTTAATTAGCGCTCCATAGCATTGATAAATTGAACAATTATAACCGGTTCCACACTAGCGTACATGGGTGAATGCCAAAACAATTTTATCTTTCAAAGAAGTAAAACAGGCTCATGAAAAGACTTACGATTTATGCTATTAACTATATAATCTAACAAGGTATATTTGTTTGCTCACTGATATCAAAAATGGATGTTATATTTTAATTTTTTTAAACAATTTACTTTTAAAAAAAATATAATATTTATGTAGGTTTACATATTACGAGAGTTAAAATTTTATTTCGTTGAACTCAATTGAAATAACCTCTGTACCGTTTAAGACCTAATTGAATTTGGTTTATTGTTACTTGTAACATAATTATCGGTGACTATAACAACCGTCATAGATAAATTTTAAAATTCAATAACTTCCGGTATATTACTTTTGAGGTATATAACTTCCGGAGTAACTTTTGAGGTCGAGTTTGTGTCATATTGCTCTAAATGCCAATAAGTTTGAGGTTATGTATGTAAAGACCAATGAAGTTTTCTCTAAGACTTCCTTGGGGACTTGAAGGAACTTTCTAGAGAGTTATCTATTTTCTACTAATATTATATGGTCTTAAAAAACAGGCAAATTTAATGTTTAACACAAATTAGTGTACTTATTGCTTGATATCGAGCAATTTAGTTTGGGTAATTTTTTATGTTTACGCTTTTTAATCAGTTCGTTAACAAGTGCATCCTCCAAGGTTTAAATCATAACTTTTTTGGTATGAATAGACAGATGTTCTCTCTGGTGTAAATACTGTGTTTACCTACTGGTACTCGATACCTGTTAACTTGAAAATATTTCAAATTTCCTCATCAATGTTAATCAAATGGGGAAATTTAGAACTTAAAGGCTTTTTAAGGCCCTTCCGTTTGCATAGATTTTACCAATTTACTTCAGAAACAACTTCTCGCCGAGCCCTATTCAATGACACTAAAATCATTAAAATTGGTTGAAAATTGTAGGAGGAGTTCTTTGTCCAAAAAACCATGTCGCGTATTAAATATGTATATATTTCCGCCTCTTCGGAACATAGGAAAGGTCACTTTAAGTATATCATTTTGAAGCTTAGGATGTAGGATAGTTTTATGATATTTAAGAGTTTGTAATGACGCATGAAAATATTTCTGAGGACCTTATACATCCTTTTTTAATTTCACAAAAGTGGATTTTACTAGGTTTTACGTGGACTTGTCTATGGAAAGCTATATTTATCCTGATAATTTCCTGTTTTTTTTTTTCAAAATAAAATTGATACAAATATTAAAACTAAATGTTGTAAAACCTAACAAAAAAGATTTTTACGGAAAATATAATTTTTTAATCTGTTATTTTTAATTCGCAGCGAGATATTACCTGAATCCTTGCAATATATCTGAAATTGTATTTTTATTGAATTTTGCATGTATAACAAACCCCCAATTTTTCCCACTTATTACTGACTAATTTATACATTTTTTGGATTGAAAAGTTATGTATATAGTTAAGCTATTTATGGCTTATATTTAAATGTGTAAAAATTCAAAATGTGAGCCTTAATTTGAGTTTACTAACCGATTTAATATGAATAGTAATCTTCAAAAAATATTGTATTTATTGATGTAATCCTAATTTCATAAACTGTCACAGTAATCTTATATTTTAATTTCATAAAGCTGTTAGTAAATGCATGTGAACGTAGAGAGCAACACTCGCCTACGGCTCGATGGGGGCTCCGCCCCCATGCCCCCCGTAGGGGTTGCCCAGAAATTCGTTAATTGTGGTTTAAGTCGCATATAATGAACAGAATACATATAAATATAAGAGTTTGTAAATGAGCAAATTAGCAAAATAAATGAGTTTGTCATTTATTTATAACATAAATTAACTCCCACGACTGCAGAAATAACCTAAATTTGAACTTGTGTAACTACCTCAATCCAAGTAATGAAAATATATTCGCCTACGGCTCGTTTTCATAGACTCTTTCCCCAAACCCCCTTCCTAATTCCCCTGAATTCTATAAATGTTGATGGAGTTGTGAATAAATTTATTATGTAGGTATTGTATAAGTATTTACTTAAAATTATAAAATAAGTATAAATAAATATATGAACAAATTAAATGTATAAACTGAATAAAAAATGTGCAGTAGATCATCGAAAACAATAAAACATTCCATTAAAACAAAATAATTGGAAATCTTAACAAAGTGGATAAAACCTGCCAAAAACCCCTTTTATTTACAAAAATACTATTCAGTTACTATCCTTCAATTAGTTGTGTTGAAATTCCAGGGAATAACATAACGATCCAGTAATATTGAACATACAATGATAAATACATAATGTAATAATGGCATTCATTACGATTGTTTCATTTCAGTTTTTAATGGTGTTAAACTTTTCAATTTACCTAATTTCCAAAAAAATTACTGTCAAGACAAATAAAAAAACTTCAAGCTTATAAATACAATAATACAGTAGTTACTAACAAAAGTATGTTAAATAATGGTTAAAATATCAAAATTACCATAAACATCAAAAGGACGTATGTTTTAGCCGTAGGACCAGGTCAGTAAATAACAATCAAAGTAAAACAATCAGTTGCTTGATATAGCAATTGGTTCTGACTAACAGTCAAAAGAAGAATACGTGATATTGGAAATCATCATGATAATTTTTAAGATTGATAATTTAATTGATATTGTTACTGTGCAAGATATGTCTATGCGCAAGTGAATGTTCTGAGTAAAATATTATAGTAGTTGTAAAAGTACGTCTACATGGGGTAAAATTCCCCGCAAAAATAAATAAACATTTAAACGGACTGGAGGGCAAAAATTCATAGAACCAAACTTGAAAGAGTAACTTGAAAGATGTTCGCTAGGATTGCCTCAGATGTTATAATTTGGCTGTCGAAATCAGATAGTTTTCTAGGGGGGGGGGGCAGGAAATAAAAAAGCTTTTTTATTTAAATAAAAATACTGTACTGCCACCTTTTTTAATTCAACGTTCACTTAGTACGCACTAAAAGATAAATCAATTGTGTCATCTGCTATTTTAGTTAAAATTTTTGTTGAATTGTAAAATTTAAATTAGCATGCTATCAGGTAAAGTCAATGATGTACTTCCTAATGAGTTCGTTAGAAATTAAGTGCCATCCCAATTAAAGAACCAATTTTTAGAGCGCTATCGTGCAAATATGATACTGTCTTACCGGGAGTCCCATACCAACCTTGCACCTCTTTTAAAATTGTACTTAAAAAAAATGTGCCGTTGTAGGTAAACCTATTTCACTCTGTTGGTTGACACTGATTTCAATACAGAGGGGACCAGACGTTATTTTAAAGCAACTTTAAAATTAATTATTTTAAACCCTAATCATAATGTTTTTGAAGAATAAATAGCATGAAATTAATTTTTATTTACTGGGGAAAATTTTACATATATTACATATAACATAACTTACCAAACATGTAAATGTCTAAGAACCTCATTAAAAATAATGTACCATCATAAAACATTAATTAACATGTGATTAGTTTTACTAAACATTTAAATACATGTTCATTAATCTCCGTCATGTTGTAAATTTAATAAAAAAGCATTTTGGACCAAAGAGAAAATCTTTGTTGGAAACGTATTTAAAAGAGTCTAAGACATTTTTGTGCCGAGCCATTTTTGTTTAACCTTAAAATGCTCATAGAAGATATGTAAATTTGTTTCATGTTATTCTAATGAGGAAAATCTAAATTTCAACCGCAAATATTCCCTAAACTTCTAAAATTACGCGTACAAGATCAAATTGTAAAGTTTTCTTAAAAACCATGTAAAACTAAAAAAAAAAAAATGCATTTGAAATCAGTGTCTTCCGGTCCGGAAAGGTAATTTCAGGTACATTGAAACTACTCTCGGTGGATAGACCGCTTTACCTATAAAGGCACAATTGGTTAATGTTATAAAAATTAGTTTTGTATTTCTTAAAAAGGGTGTTTCGATAATCCGCGACTCCCAGTATGTTGACAATTTTTGTAGTAACCATGGAGGTATCTAAATTATATACTCTCGCATGTGTAACTCATTTTATTTATGTAACTTTAACTGTATTGTATATGGAATAATATTTGATATGAAATTGAACTTTGTCAGAGGTCAATACATCAGTAATTGTAAAGGTGGTATTGAGAACAATCAGAGTAAATATATATAGAATATAGAATAAATATAGAATAAATATAGAATATCATGAGAAGAATAATGTTTACCCATTATATATCCATATCCATTGTAGTGACATTGTCACAATATCACGTTTGTCATGCCAATAAACCAGAGTGTGCAATAAATTAGTTCTATAATATAAGTACGGGAACTAAACCTGTTTAAGTTTAACCTGTTTAATAAATGTATATTCTATTCTATTCTAAGTAAACTACGTTACCTCTCTTGTACTACATTACCCTTTAATCTACCTTACCTACATTAAACTTTAATCTACCTTACCGACACTTGAATTTATGATACCCCAATGAGTTACACATGCGAGAGTATATAATTTAGACTCGCTTCTTAATAAAAGTCATTATGGAGATGTCAAGTGCAGCGTGTTCATTAATCCATTACTTTTTCTGAGTTCATCGATCTTCTTGAGTAATTGCTTTTCTAGTCACGTAATTCAGTGTAGAAATATATGGAAAAGCTTAATAAGGTTCCGGAATGAGCCGGAAGGGGTAGACGAATTTATCAATAACAGTAGAAATTTTTATTGACTGTCTTTTTAAAATTTTGATTGCATAAGAACAAAATTAATAATTAATGAAGATACCGTACTTTTTTAAATGTGAACTACAAACCTGATTTATATTAATAAAATATTTTAATAATGAGTTTTACTATGTTGTTGAGTGGTAGAAATAAACACCAATTTATTAAGATTTGAAATATACAACATTTTTAAAGGCTAAATTAGCTTAAAGAGTAAAACTAATACAGTACAATCACTTGACTACTAGTTTTATGCAGTTGACTGGAAATCTTTAGGAAATATTTATTATTTTTTTAACTTATCTGGAAATTTAAAACTACTCAAATTGAATTGGGTGTTAAAAGCATTTTTCGTTATTAACTTACTGAATGTCATCTGATGGCTATTGCCCATGAGGAGCCAGTAAGAAATATTTAATCCAAGCATAAGGTATTTGCACATCAACGGTAAGGTATTGCTTAGTAGATTGCAATACTGCCAATTGACCGCAGGCGATCAAACTTTACATTGAAATGGTATCACTGAAATTTTACAATACTTTAACTTCTGATACATTCAATGTTTTTAGGAGCGTTTATTGCATATTATTTATAATAATAACCTTTAAAATTTAGTTCATTACGGTATGATCCAATGATTTTTTAAATTGCGTCTAAGGTACGTCAACACATGTAGTCTTGACTTAAATCATAATGGATATTATGTTAAAAGTCTTAAAATTCTAATTTACAAGCCCGAATCCAAAAAGCTTAAAATATTTCAGAAGTTTAGGACCTTAAATTTTTAGCAATTGATGTCGATGCGATGCCAGGATCGGATATCCATCAGAGATTGGGTTTGAAGCATTGTATTCACTTAACCCTAAATAAGTCCTTTAAGTTGATGTTTATATCTGCCTATGTTACATTTGATGTTATAAACGGACTCCTTGTTGGCTTAACCGATCAGAGATGGATATTCATCGACAACACAAAAAATGGTTTTTAACTCTCAATCTAACTTGGAGAGGTTTGGACTTGTAGCTCAATTCATAATACAACATATTAAGCTTTTTTAATACTTTTCAGTTACCCCAATGACAATAAAGTAACCAGTACTTATCTATTTAACCCTAGAGAGCTCGCGCCTTTAGTTAAAACCCCGCGAGGTTTAGTTTAGAGAGCCCGCGAGGGGAAAATTTTTACCCCATTATGATTTTATTGTTTTAGTAATGCTACAGCATTTAGAGAAATGTATTTTTTACTTTAACTTACTGGGGGGTGATGTTCGCGTCCGCAGCATTCCATTAAAGCTGCACGTACTCCCCGGGTGGTGTTAAACGAACAACAATTTTTGGCAGCTGAACTATTATGCAAGTGATCTCTCAGCTATGCCAGCTGCCAGACCAAATCCTAACGGCCCATTCCCGGGACACTTTTAAATGTACTGACACAGGTGCTTTGCACTACAGAACATCTTTTATTTATTTTATTATTATTATTTAAGTTGGCAGCTGGCTATGATAGATACGATATTTAAACTTTAACTTGAGGTCTCGGATAACAAAAGTTAGCAACTTATACATTTTAACGTTGCTAAATCCCTAGTTATTTACGCATCAAAACAATCACTATAAGTCAAACAAAACTATACAAGACGTAATTAGTTTAATTACAATATATTTAAACCAGATCAACTAATGATAGTAAACATTCTTATTTTAAGTTCCAATATAACATATATGTGTAACTAATGCAACGTTTCTTTGATCACTCTTTTCTTTCCGTCCAGAGCTTAGTACCAGGAATGATGTGTTATTGCGAGAGAAGTCTATGTCAAAGCAACAGAGAAGAAGCGTTCAAGGCTTAGGGAACACGATGGAATGTGCTAAAATTACTACCACAGAGGGTATTGTGATGAACTTTTCACTGAGTTGCTGTTGAAAAGGCAATATTAATTTCAGTTTATAATATATACATTTTTTATTTGAAAAAAACAGTCATCATTTTCGATGAATATTAGTTAAAAAATTATTATAAAACGGTATTTAAATCGATTTTAATGGTAAACTTGGTAAGAAAAATATAATTTGTAAAAGAATTAAAAGTAAATAATTATTAATAAACTGAGAAAGTTTACATGTAAGTGTATTTTAATTTAATAAATCTCATTTTTTTGGTTTAAAGTGAATAAAATAAAAAACTTTGTAGAGTTGAATGATTTACTTTCTCCATCGAGCCAAAACCAATATTTTGGCAGCCGGAAGGAATTCAGTTTCTTCTGCTTCAGTTGTTCATTGGAAAATTACAAAGCCAATAATATTTTACCATAAAAATTACAGTTCTTACTTTTCAATATTAAAAATACTTCTAATATATGCACCACTTTTATTGAATCATTTTCTAAATACTAAAACTACACAATGCTACTTTACTCATAAAGAAGTGGTATATCTAATGTCATACAATTTTTTTACAGAAATGTTCATTAAAGCGCATGTTGAGAATTTCAAACAATCAACAAGACTTGATAACGGTGTTAAGTTTTCTATCATAAAAAATACCTATAAAGAGTTATGGTGAAAATGTATAAAAATAAGTTTTTTTACATTTCATGGAATATAAATCGTCATGAACCACTGGAAAATGAAATATTAAACCTTTGTAATTTCAGACACAATTTTAATTCTAATGTTAAACAACAATAAGCAAAAATAATTAAATAAAATTGCAAATAGGTTTTCAGTTGTTTTTACTGTGTAGAGGTTAAACTATTCTTAATGTAACTCCATTTTCACCTTTTAACAGGTTTGAAAAACAAAGTTTCAACATATTTAGTTTTACAAATATATCGTACTTTTATTAAACCTAAAATGTTTTTTTTTCCTTTTAGAAAGTTACAAAATAATAAATA
This sequence comes from Neoaliturus tenellus, assembly GCA_030545055.2. Classification (NCBI taxonomy): domain Eukaryota; kingdom Metazoa; phylum Arthropoda; class Insecta; order Hemiptera; family Cicadellidae; genus Neoaliturus; species Neoaliturus tenellus. Next base: position 178,108,203 of record CM061532.1, read on the forward strand.
ACCGAAATGAAATGAAAACGAATTAGAATAATTAAAACCGACTGATATGATGAATCTTAAATAACAAGCACATTGGAATCATCATGAGTGCACCAGGAACGCACAGACAAGAGCATGTCTGGTGCTGCATGTTATGTGTATCTAATCTATAATATATACAGCCCCATGTGTAACTGACTGACTCACTGATGATCTTAAATTCCTGAAGCGACCGTTTAAGATAGAGACTTGAAATTTGGCATGGACATTCTTTGAGATGTTTCAATTTAGGGAAAATCATAAAACTACAACTTTATTTAATTTTAAACTATAAAAAGGTAAAAAATATAGATTTGTCGGTAACGTAGTTCAGCCGTATCAGCCTATATCACCGCGTGGTATCGTAGATCACTCTTCGGGTTTAGTTCTCGCTCGTGTTTAAATGATCTTTTTCAACTACACCCGTGTTCGATGGATACACTCTAATTTGTGCTGCATTGAAAGCTCGTTTCTTTTATATTTTTACACACATCATAAATATGTCTTAGGGAATTTTTAAATAACTGTTAAGCAGAATTAACAGATTTAAATGTTAGGTTCTCGTTTTGTTTCAATTTATTTTAGATTACTTATTCAAATTCACACGGAATTATTCTTCCGGCCGAATTTCGCATCGAATGGATTTTCTGTGAAGCTTGAGCCGTGATCTTAACGCAACATACTTCGATTACTTTGTAAAATACTTAATAGTTAATTATTATCTTTCTGTTTGATTTATATTCAGTGTCTTATATTAGATTTTTTCACACTTAATTTTTTTTTTTTAGAATGTTTAAATAAGTGGTGAACAAAAAGAACAGATTTAAATGCTAGTTTCTCGTTTCATTTCAATTTATTTTAGATTACTTATTCAAATTCACCCCATGTGAACCTCTCAGCCGAATTTCGCATTCAATGAATTTTCTGTGTAGCTCGTGCCGTGATCTTAACGTTATATACTTCTATTACTTAGTATGATACTTAATAGACAGTTAATTATTATCTTTCTGCATTATTTATATTCAGTGCTTTATATTTTATTTTAATACCCACTTAAAATATGTTTTAAGAATTTTTAAACGGCTATTGAACAAAACTAACAGGTTTTTATGAATAAATTATTATTTCACAGGTCTAGATTTTATATTCTTATAATTAGTAGTTTGTAATAGTAGGGGTTTTTTGCGGATCTACTCCGTTTTTATTATTTCCTATGATTTTGTTTTCATGTTATTTAATTCTTGTTTTCGCTTATTGATTTGAATGTTATTTGCTATTTCAGTAATTTAAACGTTTTTCTTCTATATCCTGAAATTTACAAGTTTTTATTTTTAATTAGTTTGTATCAGCCGATTCTTTTAATATTGTGGTTGGCGATACTATATTTAGTTCAAATTGTATTTTTAATTTCTTAAGTTTATTAACTAGCATAGCTTGATTTTTTATTATTTTAATAGCAATTTTCACACTTATTATTGGTTATTTTCTATTTTTTAGCATTATTCTTTTACTCTAATGGGCATATTACATTTTTTTTAATGTACGAAAATCTCATTTAAAAATACTTAATTTGGAATAATTTTGACCCATTGCAATTTTAATGTGACGCATGTTAACTCGTTGACGTTTCAGACTAAGTAGTTGGTGACGTGGAATAGTTAGCATCACACATTTTAGTAGAGTTACAAGTAAATTAATAACTTAGCTTTTCAATACTTCGATTTTTATTAGTTTTTATTTTCCGATTCTTTTAATATCGTGGTTGGCGATGCTAGATTTGGTTTAAGTGTTACTTTAAATTTCTTTAGTTTATGCATTATTATAGCTTGATTATTTGATTATTTTAATAGTTATTTTCACATAGTCAATTATTTCTATTTGTTAGCATTATTGTTTTGCTATAGTGGGCACATTACATTTTTTTATCTATGAAAATTTAATTTAAAGATACTTAATTTGGATTAATTTTGCCCCATTGCAATTTTTCTGTGCCGCATCTAAAATCGTTGACGTTCCAGACCAAGTGGTTGGTAACGTGGAGGAGTTAGTATCACACATTTTTGTAGTAGAGCTACACGTAATTTAAAACTTAACTTTTCAAAAACAAACAGTAAAATGTTTTCTAATAGTAGGGGTCTTTTGCGGATCCACCCCGTTTTTATTATTTTCCTTTAATTTTGTTTTCATGTTATTTAATTATTGTTTTGACTCATTGATTTAAATTTTATTCGTTGTTTCTTTGATTTAAACCTTTGTAATCTATTTCCTGAAGTTTTTAATTTCTCATTTGAGTTGGGTGATTCAGGGGATTATGTCACTTCTTCCACGATTGCAACTCCAAGAGCTGGCTAAATAACAGAGAAACATTTATTACTGTAACTACCACTACTAATTATATTTATAGCAAGAACCACAACTACATTCAAACTCTTTGTTTTTAAACTTCTTTTCATTAAACACAGCTACAATAATCTTGACTTAAATTATATTTTTGTACTTACAAATATGCTTCTTTTGCCTTTTTTAGTACAACCTACTTAAATTGAAGCTGAAATATTTATTTCACTTCTTTTTTTCATAATACGCCAATTAATTCAGTCATATGCGTATCAAAAATTTTCTACAGTACCGATATTGAGCATAATACCTAAATTATTTACATGGTTATTTATTATTTCACAACTATCAATTATATTTTTTTAACGAATTAAGATGAATTAGGAAGGGGGTTTAAAAACCCGTAGACGATTTTCAAAGCGTTTTATTATTATTGATTGTTAGTAGTGTATATAAGACACTTTTGTTACTGCCTTGGCTGACCCGTTCTTCGGTTGGAACTAACCTGTTTAACAAGTAGACTTCTTATTAATTTACGAATTTAGGGCAACCCCTAAGGGGGCATGGGGCGGAGCCCCATCGAGCCGTAGGCGAGTCTATAATATATACAGCCGCATGTGTAACTGACTGACTGACTCACTGATGATATTAAATTCCTGAAGCGACCGTTTAAGATAGAGACTTGAAATTTGGCATGGACATTCTTTGAGATGTTTCAATTTAGGGAAAATCATAAAACTACGATTTTTTTACTTTTAAACTATAAAAAGGTTAAAAAATATAGATTTGTCGGTAACGTAGTTCAGCCGTGTGAGCGTATATCACCGTTTGGGTAACGTAGATCACTTTGCACGTTTAGTTCTCGCTCGTGTTTAATTGATCTCTTTCAACTACACCCGTGTTTGATACAAATTTTGTATTTCATGTAAACATGAACATCTCTATGTAGACGACGGTGTTTCGATAAATTGAGAGCGGGTTATTTCACCAGGGTAATACTCGCATTGATTTATACAGTATTATGCCCAAAAACTACAAATTTTCAACTTTCAAATTATAAAAATACCGAGGTGTCGGTAAGGAAGTACGTTGGTTCTTAAAGAAATCGCTTGGAGCGCTATTATAGTCACTTAGTTCTCGCTTGTATTTAAATGATGTCTTTTAACTACACCTCTTCCTGATAATTAGTCTCAATTGGGTGCATAGTTGTTTGCGTATGGTTTTCCTTCTGATTGCTGTGTTATTAATGAAAATGAAGTTTACTGAATCGAAAGCGTATTTTTACATTTAGGTGATGTCCGCTTTGATTTCTATAGTAACTTTAAGTTATGGTCGCTTAATTCTCGGTTGTATTTAAATTATGTCTTTTAACCACACCTGTTCGTGACAGTTTTGCAGAGCAGTGTTCTTAAACGTTGTATAAACTACGTTAGTGCAAACTTCAGTTAACAGTATATTGTAATATAGCTGTAACTGTAATATAACATTTGTTTTAAGGATGGTGAAATAAATTTAATGCACGTTCACTAAAGTAATACGAAAATGTTGATTGAAATGTGAGGTTCTCGTTTCGTTTTATTTAAATTCATTTGTTCATATTGGCTATTGCTATTACTCTTGTCTTTTGAGAGACGATTGAGCGTAGTGCTGGAATACTTTGTTACAATATTATATTATTAATTTTATCATTACTATGGTGAGCTCTACGAAGCTTGTGCGAATACTTTAGACATATTATTTTAGTACTGCATATTTTTTGCTGCAGTAACGCCCGTAAAGTAAATGATTAATTGCTAAAAATATTTTAGGTCTTACTACATTTTCTAGACTTTAGTCTTCTCATGCTGGAAAATTTCTTGTAGGTTTTCGCACAAAAAATTACCTAATACAGTAATTATAACTTAATTTTCTTCTATTTGTATGCTGTCTCTCTATATGAATCCCCAGATTGAATATAGCGCTTCAGTTGATAGTTCTGATGCAGTTTTACTTTGAAGGTTGAACGTGTCCCAACACGTTTGACATCCGGTCTTTGACCTATTTGCTGCCGTCCAATCATGCTTAGATTTTAGTTTAGGAAACGATTGAACATATTAAGTTATAGAACGATTGAACTTTCCATTCTTACCTTCGCTAACGTTTACCTACTTCCGACGTTTTTTTAAACCATTTATATATCTGATGACCCATCAGGCTGAGAAATATTATAATAACCAATTGAATTAAACTCATTGTAATTTTTCTCGCTGCCACTTTGTCCGTCAAACTTCCTCAATGCAGTGCTCTAACCTAAAGTCTCGATTAACCCTATTATTGTTGTAATTTAAAACTATTCTATACTTATCAATTATTGTAACTCTTTCAATATATTTTAAATTAACCGATAATCCTTTTTTGGCTATTATTTCACAATTGGTTTTTTTTTACTACCATTGGTTGAAAATGCATAGTGTACGCCGATTTTATGGTTCTTAAGCTGCAACTTTCTTCATTATAAGACTATATAAAGACTTTAAGACTTCATGATTATAGTACCTAATACCCTGTGATCTATTACATACTACTAGGCCTCTATTTTTATTAATTTTCTGAACTAATATATATAACATTTAAGATTGTTAAATTAATATATGCTGATTTTGAATGATAAAATTGTTATCGTTTCTCTATATGGTACATATATGATTCCTGCGTTTCTTGGCCACCCCGTGGCGGAACTGAAGCATCTTAGCCTATATCATTTTTTTTTTATTTCAAATATCTTGATTTTGTCCCGTTTTTCTTCTATTACATACAACGATCCTCTATATAAACTTATAATTTTATTCCACTTTTATCTTTTCAGAATACAGCTATTATTACCTCAATCATGTGCAATCATGATCGTATCTCCAAATTTTTACACAACAACTTTTGAGCATGACTATTTACATAATTCATTAATATTTCACAACTTCATTATATTTTTTAACGAATTAAGGGGGGAGTGGGATTAAACCATGAGCCGTGAGCAAATTTCAAAGCATATTATTATTTATTGTGAGTAGTGTGTATTGGCGGCTTCTGTTACTGCCGTTGGATTTGAGCCCTCAACTAGCCTGTTCATTGTATGAGGTTTTGACAGTAATTTACGGAATTGGGGCAACCAATTATTGGGTTGGACCCTCCATGAAGCATAACACCTAGAATATTTACATAAATAATATTTATCTCACAGCTCAATTTTTTTAAACTATTTACTAAGGAGGGGTATTAAAACCTACTAATAGGAGATTATTAAAGCTTTTTTACTATTGATTGTGATTTAGAGTATTAGATGGTTTTGTTACTGTCTTGGCTGTCCAGATCTTGTGTGGAACTAAACTATTTCAAAATTGACTTTTTATTAATTCAAACTAGGGGGCAACTCCTCAGGGGGCATGGGGGCGGAGCCCCCATCGAGCCGTAGGCGAGTCTATAATATATACAGCCAGATGTGTAACTGACTCACTCACTCACTCACTCACTTATGATCTTAAAGTCCTGAAGCGACCGTTTAAGATAGAGACTTGAAAGTTGGCATGGATATTCTTTGAGATGTTTCAATTTAGGGAAAATCATAAAACTACAACCTTTTTACTTTTAAACTATAAAAAGGTAAAAATATAGATTTGTCGGTAACGTAGTTCAGCCGTATCAGCGTATATCGCCGCGTGGTATCGTAGATCACTCTTCAGGTTTAGTTCTCGCTTGTGTTTAAATGATCTCTTTCAACTACACCCGTGTGTGATACAAACATTGTATCCCTCGATGGATAGACTTTAATATAATATGAACTACGGTGGTTTGCTGCATTGAGAGCGGGTCATTTCACCATTGACCCAGGGTTATACTTGTTATGATATATACAGTGATAATGCCTAATTTGTAGCTAATAATAAATTCCCATGGCGGGTGAATAGTCGCTTAGTTCTCGCTTGTATTTAAATCATGTCTTTTAACTACACCTGCTTTCTTGCTGTTGGCAACGTTAATATCCCTCATATTTAACAAACCGTTATCCACTTGACTTCAAAATAGCAATGAGATTGTGCTGCATTGAAAGCTCGTTTCTTTTATATTTTTACACACATCATAAATATGTCTCAGGGAATTTTTAAATAACTGTTGAGCAGAAATAACAGATTAAAATGTTAGGTTCTCGTTTTGTTTCAATTTATTTTAGATTACTTATTCAAATTCACACGGAATTATTCATCCGGCCGAATTTCGCATTGAATAGATCTTCTGTGAAGCTCGAGCCGTGATCTTAATGTAACATACTTCGATTACTTTGTACAATACTTAATAGACAGTTAATTATTATCTTTCTGTTTGATTTATATTCAGTGTCTTATATTAGATTTTTGAACATTTAAAATTTGTTTTTGAGAATGTTTAAATAAGTGTTGAACAAAAAGAACAGATTTAAATGTTAGGTTCTCGTTTCATTTCAATTTATTTTGGATTACTTATTCAAATTCACCCCATGTGAACCTATCAGCCGAATTTCGCACTCAATGAATTTTCTGTGTAGCTCGTGCCGTGATCTTAACGTTATATACTTCTATTACTTAGTACTATACTTATTAATAGACAGTTAATTATTATTTTTCTGCATTATTTATATTCAGTGTTTTATATTTTATTTTAATACACACTTAAAATATGTTTTTAAGAATTTTTAAACGGCTATTGAACAAAACTAACAGGTTTTTATGAATAAATTATTATTTCACAGGTCTATATTTTATATTCTTATAATTAGTAGTTTGTAATAGTAGGGCTTTTTTGCGGATCAACCCCGTTTTTATTATTTCCTATAATTTTGTTTTCATGTTATTTAATTCCTTTTTTTGCTTATGGATTTGAATGTTATTTGCTATTTCAGTAATTTAAACGTTTTTCTTCTATATACTGAAATTTACAAGTTTTTTTAAAATTAGTTTGTATCAGCCGATTCTTTTAATATCGTGGTTGGCGATACTATATTTAGTACAAATTGTATTTTTAATTTCCTAAGTTTATTAACTAGCATAGCTTGATTTTTTTATTATTTTAATAGTAATTTTCACACTTATTATTGGTTATTTTCTATTTTTTAGCATTATTGTTTTACTCTAATGGGCAAATTACATTATTTTTAAAATGTACGAAATTCTCATTTAAAAATACTTAATTTGGAATAATTTTGACCAATTGCAATTTTAATGTAAAGCATGTTAACTCGTTGACGTTTCAGACTAAGTAGTTGGTAAATTGGAATAGTTAGCATCACATTTTTTAGTAGAGTTACAAGTAAATTAATTACTTAGCTTTTCAAAACTTCGATTTTTATTAGTTTTTATTTTCCGATTCTATTAATATCGTGGTTGGCGATGCTAGATTTGCTTTAAGTGTTACTTTCAATTTCTTTAGTTTATGCATTATTATAGCTTGATTATTTTATTATTTTAATAGTTATTTTCACATAATCAATTATTTTCTATTTTTTAGCATTATTGTTTTGCTATAGTGGGCACATTACATTTTTTATCTATGAAAATTTAATTTAAAGATACTTAATTTGGATTAATTTTGCCCCATTGCAATTTTTCTGTGCCGCATCTAAAATCGTTGACGTTCCAGACCAAGTGGTTGGTAACGTGGAGGAGTTAGTATCACACATTTTTGTAGAGTTACACGTAATTTAAAACTTAGCTTTTCAAAACTTCGATGGAACTAACCTGTTCAGTACTTTGGTGGAACTAGACAGTTCATTATTTGAGACTTTGTGAATGATTAACGAAATTAGTAAAATCAACTAGGGGGCATGGGGGCTGAGCCCCGTGAAATATTTTCAAAGGATATTATTGTTATTATTATTATTGATTGTCAGTAGTGCGTATTAGCCCGTTTTGTTACTGTCTTCGCTGTCCAGTTAGTTGGTGGAACTAGCCTGTTTAATACTTGACTTTAAATTATTCTACAAATTTAGGGCAACCCCTAAGGGGGCATGGGGGCGGAGCCCCCATCGAGCCGTAGGCGAGTCTAATAAACTATACAGCCCTATGTGTAACTGACTGACTGACTGACTCACTTATATGGGATACGAATTTCTGACGTAACTATTTAGGCTAGAGACTTGAAATTTGGCATACGTCTAGCCTGAACGGTCAATGCTAAGTGTAAAATCTTAAACTTGCAAATTTTTAGTTTTAACCTACTAAAAAAATTCAAAATGGCGGATTTCCGAAATTGAAATTTTACTTTTTTGGCTCTAGCGGCCAAACGCTTCGTCCTATCTAAAATCTGAAAACAATACTACGATAGGGAATTTAATTTTCTACAATTTCAGTCCTTTGACTTTTTATCGTATCTCGCACCGTTAAGCCTCCAGAGCGTTTTTAATGAAATGCCGTTTTCGGTTTTCGGGCTCTAGTGACTAAACCGATGGTCGTAAAAATTTTTTAAGGTTCATTTCGATAGATCTTTTTAATATCTACAATTTCTTTCCTTGTATATTTTGCCGTATCTCTACTCGTTTACTCACAAAATTCATTTTTCACTTTTTCTGGATTTTGTGAACGTAAGTAGTGGGAAAACACTGGTCCTGGTCCACTAGAGAAATCGTAATTTTAGTATTTCAGCTCTAGTGGCCTAAAGGTTAGTCTTATCTGAAATATGAGAGCATATTACGATAGGGAATTGGATGATCTACAATTTTGGTCCTTTGACTTTTTGTCGTACATCGCACCGTTAACCCTCCAAACTGATTTTTGTGAAATTTATATTTAGATTTAGGGCCCTAGCGACTAAATGGTTTGTCATACAAAAATGTTTAAATGACAACTTTTATAGGTCTTTTTAATATCTACAATTTTGATTCTGACATACTTTGCCGTATCTCTTTCCGTTTACTCTCAAAATACATTTTTCACTTTTTCCCAGTTTTGTGATAAATAAGTAGTGGCTTTTGGCCAACTAGAGAAATCGTAATTTTGTATATTTCAACTCTAGCGGCTAAACGGTTAGGCCTTTCATAGATTTGAGACTACTACGGTACTGAATTGGATGAACTACAATTTTGGTCCTGTGACTTTTTGTCGTACATCGCACCAATTGCGTAAATCTCCAGACTAATTTTTGTGCAATCGCGTTTTCAGTTTTTCCACTCTACTGACAAAACGATTGATCCTATCGAAAAATGTTGCTGAATATGACTGAAATATTTTATTAATGGCTTACAGTTTTCAGAACATTTTGCCGTATCTCTACACATTAGCTCTCAAAACAGATTTATTACAGGACCAGAATAGTTACCGAAAACTTGAAATTGGGGACCTTACCTTCTTTTAAGAGACAATTAAAAATATGAATTCAGCTATTGTCGGGGCTGGTGTTACTAATTTACATACTTTTAGTAAGTTCCTCCTCGGATTTTAGGGAATCTTTTTAAAACTTTGGAGTCTTTTGTGATTTCTATCTCGTTTATCAGATTTTATATTTTAATGTTAAAATGTTAAAATAACATTTTAATGTTATTTTATTGTTTTCACTGATTTATTGCAACAATTTTTGACGAATTTAAAAGCTTTAATTATTATTGATTGTGAGAAGTGTGCATTAGCCTTTTGTTACTGTCTTGTTTGTGCACTTCTTTGGTAAAGCTAACCTGTTTAACACTCGACTTTTTTATTTACAAACTAATTCAGCGAACACATTGGAGTTAATAACCCTCAACAAGCCCGTCCACTGCATCAAGTTTTTACAGAAATTACGGAACTGGGGCAACAAATTAGGGAGTGGACCCTCCATTCAGCATAACACCCAGAATAAATAATTATTATATCACACTCAAAATATTTTAACAAATTTTAACTACAAAGAGTTATTAAAACCGATTCATAGGAGATTTTCAAAGCTTTTTTAACTATCGATTGTGAATTGTGTGTATTAAACGGTTTTGTTACTGTCTTGGATGTTCAGTTCTTCCGTGGAACTAACCAATTTCATACTTGACTTTTTATTAATTTACGAATTTAGGGACACCCCTAAGGGGGCATGGGGGCGGAGCCCCCATCGAGCCGTAGGCGAGTCTAATAAACTATACAGCCCTATGTGTAACTGACTGACTCACTTATATGGGATACGACTTTCTGACGTAACTATTTAAGCTAGAGACTTGAAATTTGGCATACGTCTAGCCTGAGTAGTCAATGTTAAGTATAAAATCTTAAACTTGCAAATTTGTATTTTTAACCTGCAAAGAAAAATTCAAAATGGCGGATTTCTGAAATTGTAATTTTAGTTTTTTGGTTCTAGCAGCCAAACGCTTGGTCCTATTTAAAATCTGAGAACAATACTACGATAGGGAATGTAATTTTCTACAATTTCGGTCCTTTGACTTTATATCGTATCTCGCACCGTTAAGCCTCCAGAGCGTTTTTAATGAAATGCCGTTTTCGGTTTTTGGGCTCCAGTGACTAAACGGATGGTCGTAAAAAATTTCTCAAGGTTTATTTCGATAGATCCCTTAAATATCTAAAATTTTTATCTTTACATATTTCACCGTATCTCCTCTCGTTTACTCACAAAATACATTTTTCACTTTTTCCGTATTTTTGAACATAAGTAGTGGGAAAATACCGGTTCTGGAACAATAGAGAAATCGTAATTTTAGTCCGGATGAGGTAGAAACTTGAAATTTGGTACACACGTAGTTTGTATGGTCAATACATAGGAAAAATCCCCAAACATATAATTTTCAAATACGCTGTAACTTTTGAACGAGAGGTCCTATTTAGAATCTGAGGGAAAATTCATAGTCAGGAATTAGACAATCTACAAGTTTAGTCTAGTGAAATTTTGACGTATCTCACTCCCTCCGCCCTTAAAAAGGGGCTTACTTTCAAAATTTCCAAATTGTTTCCAAAAATCTCGCTATTTTAAAATTTTTTATTTACTTATATTGCACACGGATACTTGAACTTTAGTACATATTATGGTATCAACTAGATCTTACCTTTGTGGCAGCCATTAACCAATTTAAATTATAATTAAGTCTAAAAAAAATTGAAAAAAAACACAAAATTCTTCACATTTTTTCGTGTAAAGTGTTTGTAAATTACTTTATTCTGCCAAATATACTGCCAAATTGATATTTATTTTGCTAGTATTACATTCTATTGTAAACATTCTACAAGTCCAGTCCAATGCAGTTTTGCCGTATCTCACCCCCTTCACCCGTAAAGATTGGCGTTCTTTCACAATATCGAAATTCTTTCACCAAAATTGCTCGATTTCAATATTTATCGTTTACTTTTATGACACATACATGCCTCAAATTTGGTATAAGCTATGAATATATCTAGTTCTTACTATAGAAGCAGCCATTGGCCGATTTCAATCCAAGATTAGTAAAAAAAAAAAAAAAAAAAAAAAAACTGTGAAAATACTAAATTATTAACCTTTTTTATGTACAGTTTTTGGTCATTTTGTTAAACCCGGTCAAGATACTGCTATACCGATATATGTTTCGGCAGAAATATATTTTTTTAGATGCTTTTTAAGCTCGGCCCTTAAGATTTTGTAGCATTTCACTCTCTTCACCCCCAAAACAGGGCGTATTTTCAAAATTCTTTCACAAAGTTTGAGTTATTTTAATATTTTTTATTTACTGTTGTGACACTTGGATGACTGAAATTTACTCCACAAACATACCCTGAGCATTTTATATAAAATATAAAACAAAAGTATAAATTTAAACTTTAAATATCAAGAGAATATCTTAAATGCTTAAGCTTTCCTGAACTATTTAAAAAAGTCAGAGAAGATAAGTTGGGGTGGAGGCCTCAACTAGCCTGTTCAGTTCTTAAAACTTAGAACAATTAATGAATTCGGGGCAACCCCCAAAGGGGGCATGGGGGCGTAGCCCCCATCGAGCCGTAGGCGAGTCATATATATATATATATAGGCCTATATAATTGTGAAAAAATTCTAGCGACTGCTATTCACAGTTTTGGAGATATATATTGTAAAAGTGTACTTTTGAAATTGAGCATATTGAATAGAAACGGAAAAAACTACAACTCATATAACAAAATATAAATTATATGTACAATACAACTTATTAAATTCTTTAGTAAATGTTAGTGGACTCAATCATATATAGGAGTTATTCCTATGTACAATATTCAACCATTTAATGTGTGTCTAATATTCCAAAATATTAGGCTTCTCATTGATATGGATTGCATAATATTTTAATGCAAATATAGTTATTTGAACTAAATAATGAAGCAATAAAAAAAACTCGTTTTTCCCTACTATTATCTAATATATTTTACTACTATAGTAATCACAGATATAACGAATTTCTCAGGAAAAATTAAGTTTAATTTATCCAAAGCGTAATAACTTTACGCTGGAAAGCAATGACGGAACGTAGACTTTTTTCACGAGACAGATAAATACCCGCTTGAGTCACTTTCACGAAATACAAATTATTGAGCTGTCTGGACAAAAACTTTAGTTCTTTATGGTATTCCATTTGCTTTTGGGATCGTTTATTTTCTATGTTTGTCATGAAACAACTTTCACAAAAATAATAATTTTTCATACTTAAAACAATATAAGACCATGTACATTACAATTAAGACCAGAAATTAATTACATAACCTTCATGTGTTGAATAATAAAAAAAAGGAAATGTCTATGATACATATAAACATTTTAAAACTAAACGAAACCTATATTTATAAAAATCAAAGTCATCATTAACTGCTTAACTGACTCCAGGATATTTGTGACTTTTTCACAATCATAGGATAATATTTAGATTTTTTATATTAAATTTAGCATGTCCCATAGGCAGAGGAAAATATCATGAGTAGTGTCTTTTGGTTACTCCTGGCCCAGGTCAAGGTCAGCGGTTGGAAGTGGCAGGTGTGGGGTTGGAAGTGTGGGGTGGGGGTGACAGTGATGGATGGGTTTGGGAAGTGGGTCAAGGTCATCCGGAGGGAGTTTTAAAAAAGTGGGAGCCGCAGGGGCTAGGTGGGGTTTTAGGAGGGGTGGGGGTGGCGGCGCCGGGCTGCGGGAGGTTTTAGTTTATTTCTAAAATTAAATCAAAGTCGTGTTCTTGTGCAGAGAGGTGTTGGAGTGTCGTTCACTGGTGAGGGAGTGGTAGACGCCGAAGGTGGTGGCGAAGAGAAGGTAGACGCACAACATGCACAGTACGCATTTGAACAGTTGCAGCAGGCGAACCATCCCTTGTTGATTTTCAGTTTCCAATTGCAACCTGTTATCTCTAGTTTGAGTCTGTCCTCTTCCAATCGTGTTTTAAGTGAAAAATCATCCATCATGTTTGTGCGCTTGATTTAATTTCTGTTGGTGAAACGGAAGCGGTGTTGACGGTCGGAAAGTTGGCGATGAAATGAGAAACGAAGATGAGGACAGGGCATATTTACTGGAAAGTGGTGGGGGGTTAAGAAAAACAGTTGTGTGTCCGATCAAACGTCATCGTCAGCTGTTGGTGTAGGTTTGGAGGATGCAGGAGTGAGTTCTAGCAAACCATCTTCATCTTCACTCTTAACTCTATCGCATGTTGGACAACCGTAAACAAGTTCCAAATTCATAATGATGCAGTGGAATTTGTCTATAATATCTTATAAAGTTTCCATTAAATCTTTTAAATCATGTCTTGTTCTAATTATAAAAGTAGATTTCATATGTGGTAGCGGATCGTTGTTCATCGTACGGGAGTCGGGAAACAAATGGCGAGCGTCAGTCAGCGGCTCGCTTATATGCGGGCAAGGGCGGTGGAGGGGGAAGTAGAGGGGTAGTGGCGTGGTGGGGAAAGTGGAGGGGTGGTGGCGTGGTGGGGGAAGGGTGATATACCCCCATGTGAACCGTTGGCCAGCGCATTTCGCAGCGAAACGCCGTTCGGGTAGGTAGTAGGAGGTGTACTAAGATAAGCATTAGTTATATTTTTAAGTTAGGAATACTAATAATGTTTGTAAATTAAATATTAAATATTAAATTTATATCTAACCAGAGCTTGCATTTCTTGTTCCTCGTTGTTTAATTTAATTATTTTAACACCATTAGTTGTCTGGTCCTCTTCCTCTGCACTTTGCGACGATGAAGACGTGGAGGTGCCTGAAGAAGATGATGACGATGAAAATATTTTGGTAGGATTGACATATTGCACTGTGATGTTGATCTATCTTAAAGGATAGTTATCCATAAGTGTGAGTAAGTTTTGGAATAGGGTTTCCATCTCTTCTCTGTCGGTAATTAAATGTTGAAAGGAAATGAATTTATCATCCATTTTGTTGTCAGTGCAAGTAATGAAATAATAATGAGAAGCGTATGAAATGATCCGTAGAATATATGTTGTAAAAAATAAGTGGTGGGCGTAATCTCAAAGTCAATCAAATGGAGTTTTAAAAAAGGGCTGCAGTCAGTGACTACAGCTATACATCTTAAGCTTCAACAGGATCAGTAGACCAATCTGATCTGTACTTGCACGCACTTATGATACATGTACAAAAGTCGTCTTCATAATATGAATTGCACTCTCGACAATTGACAAGTTTTTCTGGATGAAATTTGATACACCTCTGGGGACAGCAAGTGTGGAAGTATCGTGATTTATAAATCTTGAAGGTTTGCAATTCCGGTGGCGGTAGTTGCTTTGTCTTGCATTTGCAGTATCAGGATCCGAAGAATTCGCACTTTGTACAAGCTAATCCGTCTACCATCCATCTTCCTAAATCGGTGCATTTCTGTTCACAACAGTAGCACGGTGCGTCCTCGTTTTTCTTCTCTTCCATGTTGGCGCTTCTAAGTGTTGGCAAGAAATGAAGTTGTATAGTGTAGGATAGCGTGTTTTATAGACTAGGAAAAGTGGTGGGCGTAATCTCAAGGTCATCCAAATGGAGTTTTAAAAAAGATCATCTTACAAGTGTAAGATGTATTTATTTAAGATAATGAGTTTTCATCTTCTTTTTCTTTCTTTACATCTTGTTTTTATTTTTTCCTCTTTAGCCATGGCGATGAGATCTTCAGTGGAGAGTGGATGTATACTTCAGGAAATTTTAGAATTAATTTTGGTTGGAATCCCTCTTTAGTCAATACTTGAAGATCGGACGTCATTTGTTCTGCACTTTGATAGTCCTTTCCATAGATTTTTCCATTGAATTCAATCATAATTCTGTACAACATGGTATCAGTAGTTGTTTTCGCTGTGTCAGTTGGAGAGAAAATGATGATTCTGTTAGGTTACACGTTCCTTTTATAGATGCTACAGCGACCACTTGATATTATTTAACATTAGTAATATTTCTGGAACTTAACATTACTTTGAGTAGATAGTGTTGTAGTTGAAGGTTGTGTGGAAACGAATACTTCTCCGTTGCAGAACTTTTGTTTAGGAAACATCCTCATGTTGTTAGCGTAAACATCAATATTTAAACGATAACCACCGGCAAGTAACACTCGCAGTTCATTAGTAAAATCGTCTAGTTCTTCAAAAGTTGTGATGGTGGTGGTATCATATGATGCACACTTAACCTTAAGAGACATGTTGTTATTCGTAATAACTGGAGAGCCAACAGAGATGCGTACAGCACGAAAGGTAGTCGTAGACTGATGAGATCCTCAAGAAAATTACGGCCTTTATATACCCTCGAAACTAGGTCAAGGTCACCCAAACGTGTTTTTAAAAAAGCAACATATCGATAGTGCAAAAACACTATCGGTATGTTGCCTTTTCTTATTTTTTTCATTTTTATTTTTTATTTATTTAGAATCAGTTACACACATGTACAACAGTATATATATAAACTACAGACTAGTTGCTAGTAGGCATAACATGAAGTGTAAGTTCAGTAGAGTTGGTTCCGATAGGACCGTGAGATGCCAAATAGAGTGCGCCGGGGTGAATCAGTCGTAAATCTTCATTCTGCAGCAGTTGAACGAAGCGTTTGGGAAGAAATTTGAAATTTCGGTTCATCACCAGGTGTGTAGGGTGCTTCACTCAATGTGCAATTGGTGGCGTCTCCAATTGATGTTTCCATTTTTTTAATAGTGTGAATAATTTAATGTTTTTCTTCCTTCAATTCTGAACATTTCTTTGTCGGTAGTATTGTAGATTTAGAATGTTTGTTGAATTGATCAACAAGTGACTGTAGAAAAGTTTGCGATGCCATTATTTTCTTCTTACTATTGTTCGTCTTCTTCTTCTTGTGCTTGCGCGTCAGAGGTGTTGACTCCTCGGAGGTTAGAGTAATACTCATGCATTGTCATAGTGCCGCTCTCGCTTTTATACCCATCGCTTCCCCCACCACTTTGCTGGAGATAGACATTCAAACGATATGCGTTCTTTAAAGCACATTGAGACTGCTGATGTTTAAAGTTTTTAGATGCAATACAGATGTTAGCGAAGTAGCAATAAAAATCTTTCTCCATTTGCACATTTATCACTTCATGGTTTGTATATGCTTGTATCCAATTTGCTTTTTCCAATCCTCTTGTAAAAATAGTTTTGAACTCTTTGCAGATATGATTCATAATGTGTGGCATCATATTGTAGGTTATAAAACCTTCATCACATGTTAGATTATGAAAATGTTTCATCAACCATTTGTTTGTTACTTTAGCTTTGGTTGTTAATCTGTTGAACGGCAAAGGAGGCATGAATAAAAAATGATAAACAACAGATGTTATCATATCTAGTACCACTAACTCTTTGATTATAAAATTTCCCTCATTACCACGGAATGCCTGAAACTCTATGATACCTCGCTTTACTTCCATTATTTCCGTCTTCTTACAGAATGAAACTCGTTTATCCATGATGACGTTCAGTAGACAACTGTTATGTCAATGCGGATTGACAGCCTTTTATACTCCAACATTCTTCTTCTTCTTCTTACTTACAATATTATTTGTCTGTTTAATTTGTTGTTGATTGTTGATTGTTGAAACGTGATTAGTTTTCCTTGTTTTCTTGATTTTCTTCTTCATTTAAATTAAAGTTGGTTTGATTGCGGTGTAACTGTCTCCAAATCTCTACTTCATGCGGTATCCTATTGAAGATTGAAGTATCTACTGGACCGTATAGGATTGGAACATATGGTTGTCTATCCAATGCATCAATTAAATAATCTTTGATAATTGTACTTGAGAATATTAGCTGTTTTAAATATCTTGTTATAGGACCAGTAGCACAAGTTAAAGCGTAAAACTCTTCTTTTGTCAAATGTATTTTTATATTATATTTAGTTAAATCTCTAAATCGAACTAGTTGTTGACCACGTTGTTTAACAATATCGATTTCAATATTTGATTCGAACAAACCTAGTTTTGTTTTTCTTCCAAACGTATTGTTACTCAAATAGCATTCCAAAAGATGTATATGTTTCATAAAAGATTCCCAAGAAGATTCAGTGAAGGTTACCATTTTAGATCCGTGATTCAAAATAACAGTTGGAGGGTAATCCAATGATTTCATTACTCCAGCAGACACAGTCTTTGTCATACAAGAAGAAATAGGATAAAATATTCTAAGAAATACTTCCGTTAAGATGTTGGTAGAAATGTTATCTTCAATTTTCCTTTTCTTTGTTTCTTTTTCAACTTCCTCTTCGTCTGTCTTCTTATGTTTAAACTTGAGGAACTCTTCCATTTCCTGTTCAACTTGTTTTTCTATATCCAAACTATTGTCAGCCATAAGAGGTGTAGTTTCTTCATTAGCACTTGATGTAGTAGAACTCATCTTGCGGACGATGTTACCCATACGACAATCAAAGATGAAATGAATTTCCAGCTCTTCTTTCTCGCTTTTATACTCGCAAATGACCTAGATATTGTTGATCTTTTGTAAAAACCTTACAAATCGTGCAGATGTTGTATTAATCCTTTTTAAAGTACATTCTTCACAATTCCTGTCAGCGGTGTGTAAGTAACTATTTTGTCATGTAGAATTAAACAGTATGCTGAAGTTCAATCTGGTATTTTATCTTCAAATTCTATTTTAACTTTTATATCTACACTTGAAGATTTCACGGATTCATTTTGTTTTGAACAATCGATTACAACAATTGGCGCTTTTGAATAAAATTGTTCTGGTGATAGTAGTGGTGTATTTGTCTTACCATAATGTGACGATTGAAATCTTGCATACATGTCATATAGAATGGAATAACGTTTCTTGTCAAATAAAACATTTAAACTGTCATATGGAAAGAACTGAGAGTTTAGAAAAACTTTGCAATTCTTTATCTTGCAATGGTCAAATTGACCAGCGTGCGCAGTTATAACATCTTTTCGTTTAGTCTGAAAACCGACTATTATGTACCTTGCTCGTTCTAAATAAGTAGAGGTTTTAACAGTCCATGTTTGTCTTTCTGTTTGAGGCAATATGGGGTATTCATGAAATTTCCAACTTCTAAATGGTATTACAATATCACGGTCAGATTTTAATTTTTTCAATAATAATACTCGATGTTCATCTTCCAATCTGACATGTGGTACTCTCCATAAAACTTTATCCAATTCAAGTTGCCATTCCAAATCGGCATCTTTAGTTATACTTGGCGCTTGTATTACATCCTTATTCGTTGAAGACCTGAGCAGTACCAGTTCTTGCTTTACGTTTATTATTATTCTCTTGTAATCTTCTGCGAATCCCAAGAGCAATCGTAAAGGTACATTAAAATCAAAGTAACCTTTTGAATTAGGAGTAATAGTGTCTTTATCAGGAGTTACCCATCCAGCCGAGATTAAAGAATTCTTTTCATGAGGTGTTATTGAAGTCAATCCTTTTAAAGTTGTTGATATACCAACTTTTTTTGTTGAATCAACTGTTACTCCAGATATTTCATATCTAATTTCATCAAACAGATATGCCATAGGGTTATTTATAAAAGGAACAGTTGAACCAGATTTTCCATCCAATGTTGTTACTCTTTCTTCGATATATAAATAACTTTCACATGGTAATGTGTAGATATCTTGTTGTTGAATGGGAATTCTTATTTCATCATTATTATTTAATTTTGATGAAGTGTAAGGGTTGTGAGTGTGATATTCCTTCTCCCATAGGGTTTCGTCGAATGTCGGTCCTTGCGCTATATCCAGTATATCCATGGTTGGCAAGTTTTAGTCCGATCTTCTGTAGGAAGCGTATGTTGTCCGGTGTTAACTCGTCGAATGTTGAGGAGCTAATGATTTCCCGACTCTTCCGTTGTGGTTTAAATGATAATCCCATGTTGACTTTATGTTGCCGCTCTGATATGTAACCGTATGGTTATTGTTTCTCCTCTAAAGTCAACACTAATGCCATCTTGATCCAATATGTTCAGTACGGTGTCTGAAATGAAACTGGTGTTTAACGGTAGGTATATCAGGTTTTGTGGATTCTCAACTATTTTAAAACCAGGAGCTACTGTCGGGTAAAATGTGTGTAATATATGTTGATTTACTCCATCTCTATATGATCCGTGTATAATATTACACGTTACGTCAATACTGTTTACCTTTAATATTGTTACTGTTGTATCGCCAGTATAATCATTCCCAGGAGCTAAAATTCCTTTCTTCTTTGAAAATCCGAGCAAATTGCCGTTTGAGTAGTCTAAGCTAAAATCTATATAATACTTTGAAGTTATTTCTGCTTTTAATGTATTATTATTACCTTTTATAGAAATATTTTCTTCTCCAAGTTTCTTTTGTAATACTTGGTTTATATCGTCTATTTCATATGCTCCTGTAGATAATGGAATTATTTTTAATTGTGAATAATTTCCTTTTTCATCTTTACTCTCATAATAATGTAGTAAATTATTTTTTCCTTCTGTAACATTGGGAATTGAATTGTATGTAGTCAAATCCAATAATGCTGCTTCCCATTGTTTGTCCGTAGATAAACGTAACGCTGGGAAAAGTGTACTTTTCAATGTTGACGAATTTCCACTCAGCGACACTGTATACGATGACATCTTAAAGCTGACTGACGCTCTTCGCTAGGAACTCCAAATATAAATGTCCGCATATTTCCGTATTGCTAGGTTGCTCTCTTTTGTAGTTGTAGAATATATTATTGCAGTTCCGAAAATAATGTTGAAGTTCTTTTGGTGGCGGTAAATTTCCAAAACTATCAAAGTAGTAAACATTTTCTCCAAGTTTTTTATAACATACCCAATGAGTACCTGGTCCATAATTAGAGTCTAAATTTACTATTCCAGTTTCATTTTTCCACACTCTATTTGGTAATGTATCTTTCATAAAAACTCCTCTGAAGAATGGTATTCTTAAACATTTCACATATTTTGACAATTGATAGTTTGTTAATGCTTCATTTGGAATTATCAATTTTTTCTTCTCATTTAATACACACGGTACGGTCTTAAGTAAAGACCCGATCCGTTTTTTACCATTGACCATATGGATGTTTTCTTGACTTTCTTTTTAGGGTTAGTGCGACGTCTTCTTTTAATGTTCTGGCCTCTTTTTGCAGCTTCTTTTTTACTAGGTTTTCTCCCGCGTCGTCTTCCACCACCAAACTTATCTTTCGTCTTCATGGCTGTTGTCACTGCCCAAGCTGCTGCTTTTTCCGCAATACTGGCGTCACTTGATTTAACCCTTTGCCAAGCTTTTTCCGCTAGCGCTCTATCCGCTATTGATCTATTTGTTGAATCTGCAAACTTGGAATACGCTATATCGTGTTCTTTGCAAGCTTGATCTAATTTATTGATTCCAGGATCTCCTCTTGCTAAACGTTTTGCCAACTTAGTTCCGGGTCCACAATATTGATAGCCTCCGGGCAGATGAAATTCGTATGGTAAAGCGTCTATTGCTCGATTTAGAACAGCACCAACAGGAATCCGTCTGAGCAGGGAAAACGCAGCTGATGTTATACCACGTCCTTTCTTGCCGCTGTCTTGACGACGACTGAGCGGTGTGGTCTTCATTATGTCGTCTTATATAAAGAGCGTGTTTACTCCACGAGCTGCTTTACATAAATGAATAACTGGTGCACAATGTTTTATATTTAAATATTTAATTATTCAAATTAATTATATACTGATTTATGATTCTATTTTTAATCCAAGCTTCTCGTTCATCAGGTTGAATTATCACATGACTCGTTGTACTAGCTATATGATTGTGGGTATCGATAAGTAAATTGCCCACTATTCTTATTAAACAATCTAAAGTTACAGCATCTTTCGGATGTTGAGGATCGTGTAACTGCATAATACGTTTATCATTACACGTGTAAGCGGTCGAATCACTTTTCGATGTTGTTATGACTTGTCCAATAGTAGCAGCATCATTTAAATCTTCTCCTGGTAAAAAATTAATTATTTTCTTCATCTTTGCATCATATTTGGTCCCAAAGTGTTTATCCCAAGTTATCGTTTGTCTCAATGTAACACAATCATCATCTTCATAACCAGGATAAATATTTTTTATTCTTCTATTACGACCATCGTATGTACCTAATCTACCACCACTCGCAATTAATGTTTGTATCATTAAAGGTACATCCGAATCTTTTATACCAAATCTTCCATTTGTTATTGTTTTACCTCCTGCATCCCATTCATCATTTTTTCCTTGCATTAAATTAAACTTTTCATTTCCATGTATAAATGTATCTCCTCGCTTTAGCACGGCATCTTCATGTTTTACAAAATTCGATGTTCCCGTTTTTAATTCTTTAGATAGTTGTTCCATAGTAACAGCGTCTTTTGGTTGAGAACCGAACTTTACATTTGACAACACTTTCCCATGACAATCGATTTCATCACCATTTTGTAAAATAAAGTTGTCCTTGATGTATTTCATGTTTACAGCATCGCCGTCTTCCTTTGGGTATCCAATGTCATTTATAATAAATTTATAAAAAGAAAATCCGCGTTGAGTCTTTTCCTGTATTATAGAATGTAAATATTCTTTATTAACTGAATCTTTATCACTTTTGGGATTTGCCACGTTGGTTATTCTATGATTTCCAGCATCATATGTCTGTCCATCTTTTAAATTATTACCCCATTGCAATTTTAAAGTATTTGAAAGTTCAGATGATAAATACTCTTTAGTAATTGCATCAGAACTGTCAGTTGGTTTACCAACATTAATTATTCTATGTGATTTAACATCGTAAGTATTCTTGTTTAATTTCAATGATGTTGAAGTTGCTTCTTTTACTGTTTTTAAATTTGCTCCATCTGTATCTTCTTCTGGGTCTTTAACAAATTTTAGACGTTTGTTACTCATATCATACTCACCTTCAGGTGTTTGCGGCAATCCAATTTTTTTCTGTTTTCTCCTCCTTGTACTCCTAGCCCGGAGTACCGTCCGAACTTGTCAACGCTCATGATTGAACTGATCCACTGTATGCTCACTGCATATATCCGCGATGATTTATAAAATTATTCCAGGATTTCGAAGTTCGTCAACTAATTCCACCCATTCATTATTTAAACCTGTATGACCAGCTTCCATGGCTTCATGTAATAGTCTCATTCTATCAACCAATTTGTTTATATCATTATAGTAAATCACATTTGCATTATAGAGATTTTTAATTAAACCTTTACCAGATGTCGAAGTTTCTCCTTTTTTCTTTTTACCATATTCATCAATAAGTGATAAGTCCATAAGTGATAATGACTTCCTCTTAAGCGGTTTCTTCACAGCAGGTGCAGTTCGTAATGTTGGTAGTTTTTTTCAGGGGAAACAATCTTTTTATTACAACTGTATATTTAGTTGCGCGTGTTCTATTTATCATTGAATCTTTGGAGTAATTCTTCTTATGAGCATTAGTATTTTGCAAAATTTCTTTAAAAGTATTTAAATCTTGAAGCGTATATCTTATAGGTATATTTTTGAAAATCAGTTCAAATAATCCTTTTGTTCCTTTATATTTATGCTCACCAATAACAATGTCATCATCTTCAGTCAAATGTACTTTTGAATCTCCTTTTTTTAATTCATTTCCATCAATTCTCGCTCCATATACATGTGACTTGTGGAGTTTTGGGTTAGCTTTTATTTCATGTAACATCTTCATGATATACTTTCTTCCAAGAGGTCCTTGTTGCAATATATCACTACTTAATTTTGTTAAATTTGGAATTGATTGTTCTGCTTCAGGTATATGTTGTTCTTGTTCTTCTTCCTTTTGAACATTTATTTCTGGTTCTTCTTGTCTTGTTTCTTCTTCTTTTTGAGAAACTTCACTATCACTTGTGTAAGAATCATCATCTTCTTCCTTTTTCAAAGTCTTTACTTCAAATTTAGAAACAGGTAGTAAAACATCTCCTTCATAATGAGGTTTACCAATAGTTTCTGTTATCTGTTTTAAAGGTTCTGTAATAGGCTTATATGTAGTCTCCAGGAATTCTTCTCTTTCATTCAAACCCATTCTTAATGCTCGATTTTTAAGTCTAATCGAGTCACTCAGTGATTTTATTTCTTTTAATAGTTTTTCTTGGTTCACCATGTTTGCGCTGTGAAGACCAATCTATTACTAAACGTATCATCAATCGTTTAATGGATTAATACAAATTTATCTAACCCTATTTAATATCTTCCATTTTTTATAGCTTCTTCTTTCATAATAACAAGAAATCCATATTTTTCAGCCCATGATTTGCCACACATTTTTTTAAATTTATCAAATGACATGTCTGCAATCACATGATCATTATATATGTGCTTTAAATTTGTTTCATCTTGCTTGAAGATAATAAGTAGATTTGCATTATCTCTTATTAGTTGTTTTGGAATTTTACTGTAAGTTTGACCAATATATATGCTATCAATATTGTAATGTCTCCCCATGGCAAAAAAACTTCTAATAGTGTCATGATTTTCACAAGATACATCATCGAATATAAATATAGAAAATGGTTTAGCCTTGTTTGGCTCCATTATAGTTTCACTAGCATTAAACTTGTAGAAATTAACTTCAGGCACACTTGCGAGTACCTTATCCAATAATTGGTATTTGGGTTGTTGTAAAAAGATTTGGAAAAGATGTAAATGTTGTTGAAACGTAATCCTTTAGGATTTGTTATTAAGTTAAAAGCCACATTCGTCTTTCCACAATTTGACGGTCCAGTTATTAAACATCTTATTGTGTTTGGCAGTAGTTCACCATGTTTTCCATGATTTAACTTGTCGTTGGCAACTGTTAATTCATCAATATTATTAATAAAAATCGATCCTTTTGTTGCACAATCTCCATCTTGTGTAAAGGTTAAACACGTAATGAGTTCATAAATTGCTACACCAAGTCTTTTGTAGGGATCCAAGAGTCTTCACTTTTATCAAATCCCAACCAACGTACTTTAACCTTATCCTTTTTTCTTTGTAAAATCTTTTCAACAAGATATACATCGCCGACTGATGATTTTAACAACTCGTGTCAGTAGAATCCACCTTCGAGTAATTCACCCTTGTTGTCCTTTAAGATGTAAGTTTCAGGTATTGTTGGTTGCACTTTATAGATTGTAAATACTTCATTAGTCCAGTTTGGCAGATACCTTTTACTAAATACTCCTTTGTACTTACTTATACGAACTTTATAATCAACTTTAAATGTTTTAGGCTGCATTTTTCATGTTTAGGAGTTGTATTATTCCTAATACGTTTTAATACCATCTTAGCATTACCGCTATTTACTTGGTTAGGCTTCATACCAATGGTTCGATGATACTCGTTGTTATATTCTTTTATAAGTTGCGGTAAGATATCATACCAAACATATGATCCTCGTTTGGAAAATGTTTTATACATTGCTCCTTTTAATGTTCTATTGAATCTTTCTATTATTGAAGCTTTAACTTCAGAATTTGTTGAATAATGATTTATTTTATACTTCTTCATTAAATCTACAAAGTCTTTGTTAAAATACTCTTTCCCATCATCAGTTTGTAGATGTTTGATGTTGAATTTATTTCTTTGTATAGCCGTTTCCATAGCTTTTGTAACACTTTTACCAGTCTTGTCCTTTAGCGGTAAGGCATCAGCCACTTTAGTGAAACAGTCTATAATCGCTAAAATGTATTTGAATCCTTTATTCAACTTACCATGTGGTATCATTTCAATGGGATCGGCTTGGAAAACATCATTCATTCCTTTTATAACTGTACTTCTTCTAGGGGATTTTCTTCTTGCTGGCTTATGAAGTTCATTTACAATTTTATTTTTTTTAAGTCTTCCATCTTTAGTTGTGTCTTCCACACCGCTTGTAAAGGTACTGATCTCTAGAATGGTTTATCCTCTTTTATACGGTTAGGATATATAGGTCAAGGCCATATTACGTTGGTGTAAAAAAGAGGGAACATGACATTGGGCTTGTCATGTCCCCTCTTCTTTACGGAAGGAAAAAGGAAGAAGGTAAAGGACGAAGAAAAGGTTTACTGGTCAATGGAAATTAGGGAATAGTGGCCGAATGGTAATGTGTTGATGTTGTTTTCAAGAATGTGGCGTTTATCATCCTTATAACTTAATGCCCACTTTGTTTGCTTTACACTATACAATATATGGTTGTAGCTTCTGATGGTGTTGAAGGTTGCGGTTGTTTCCACATTTTCAAATAAACATCTCTTATAATGCTCAAACTGTACTTTCTTCTTTAGATATGAAGTCTTGATGCCTTTGGCTTTCTTCACAACTTGATGTTCGTCCTTTTCACTGATGTACAGTTGGAATGAGTACAGTTTGGACATTAAAGCGACAATTTCTTCCATTGGTACACCATTTGTTTCGTCTTTAAACTTGCCCAACACCTTTTTATTTCTATCGTAGTCATAGTTGGGATGATCTTTAGGATAATCTGAAAAGTCAAAGTCAGTAGTATATACAAAAGTACGTAGATCTTCATACATGTCTTCTGTTCTTATCCAATAAATGAAAGCATCTGTATCCATATATGCTATCCCGATGTTTTCTCTTCCATAAAACTTCACCATCTTGTTGTAATGAAAGTCATACATGTGGGTTTTAGAAATATCCAAGATAGACATTCCCACATATAGAGGACGATCCATTGTTATTGAGATTTTGTTCATGGTAACAGCTACAAGATTCTCGTTAATAATTACACTTGTTCCAAAGTTTGTTTTTGTACTAATTTTTGCAATTTTGCCGGATCGCTTACTAATTTTACATCTTTATGTTTTCTTTTGTTTTAAAGCGTTTTACCAAATATTGAATTATTCATTAATTTGAAAAAGTCCTTTTGAAAAGCGGATGTTGCTGCAGTCCATCTTCTTGTGTTGTTGTCTATGTACGGTTTTAACCAACAAGATTGATTAAATTGTATTGCTCTATTGATTCTTGTTATTTTTAATCCCAATTCTATTGCTTGCTGTATGGTCCAAAAATGAGCTATCTTGACTTGTTGGTTAACGTCATCATTAACTTGGGCCATCTACCAGTTGGAGATATTTCCGTCTTGGCCAATAGTGGTAAATCGTAGTGGTGGTCATGCAGTTGTTCAGGATATTCAAAGTTCACATCCAAAATGTAACCAATGTCTCCGTCTTTGGGTATGTCCATTATATTGCCTATCGAATCTGGGTTCGCCCACTTAAAATTACCATATGGAAGAGGATTTGACATAGCCCATCCATATAGGTTATTTGCGTCAAAATAACCTAAGAATGTTGTTGGTTGTGACGCATTGAAGTTTGGGAGATATTCGTTGTTAGCTTTTACATGTCTAGTTACACTTTGTGTCAATCCTCCACGAACACCTGACTCTATCATCAAAACCATATCAATATCTGTAATAAGTTCAAGCCTACACTTTGTTTCTTTCAGCATAGCTTGCCATGCTAGTCCAGGCGATGTATAAGAATGAAGTGGGTCCAATCCATATGCTTCAAAACAGGTATCTCTAAATTCTTCCATTATATCACAAAGTAAAGTCACATCTAATTTAAGATAAAAGACGGAATATTCTCCCAATGTTGTCATTCCTAGTTCATTCCATACTTTACAAGCGTGTTGATAATCCTCTTCACTGATGTCTTCTTCATACAACTTACTCTTGAAGGCTTCTCTTGGGGGAAGTGATGTTTCTTCAAATTTTTCCAAACAATCGATGTAATCATAGGGAAAAATACCTTTGCGGAGAACCAAATCCAATTTATCTTTACTTACAATCTTCATTGTTTCTATTAAATTTTCTTTCTTTAAGTTTTCAGTAAGTTTACTTAAGCTAGATGGCATAAATGGTAAGAGTCTAGAAAACGTAACTTCATATTTCCAATCGTTTTACTAAAACTAATAAACTTTTCTGTAGTTTCGGCTATCACATCGATTTTTCCATCATCTCGTCCCAATTCCGGTATGATAAAATGTGCATCACAACCACTAAGGTTATGCAAAATTACAGGTATAAAGTTGCGAATTTGATAGTTAATATTACATCTATTACACGCGGCACCTCTATAAAAACCTGTTATATGGTCATGATCACGTACCTTGTGATTTTCCAAAGTATATTCATTTTTACATAAATAACAATGGGTTGAATTTTCATACTGAATCTCTTCTTCTTCATCCATCGGCATCATTGGTACAATATCACTATACAATTTTTGTACATTTTCTGCTGTCGAATATAAGTGGTCAAGGAAAATTTTAGAAGCATTTTCACCGCGATATATGACAGGTTTTGATGTTAGATCATATTTATTTAAATGATCTTCTGACAGTGTAGATTTAATTAATAAACAAAAGCTGTTCGGATTATGCATTTGATACTTAACACTTTTCTTGGCTTCATCATCATTTTCAATAGGAACAAGCGTAGATTCAAAATCCGCATATAAAACAATGGGAATACGGTACTGATGAGATATCTTCTGGTGATGGTAACATTATTTTGGCTTCATAGTTGTTGTTACACAATCGTTTATGCTCTTCTAACCACTGTCTTCCTAGTCTTCCTTCTCGTTGAAAATTGAAACATCTTTTGCAAATTACCTTCTTATTTCTATTTTTAGATAATTGATTACTAACAAGAGTTTCAAATTTTTTGATCCATACATAGTGGGAAACATCACCTCTTGTAAGTAATAGTAAGTCCCTATGATCTGGTAGTTCATTCTTCACCACACGCAATGGGTACACTTTATTCGAACTGTTCAAACCAAAAACATTGACAGATGTTCCAGGGTTTTGTTTTTCAAACTTTGAGATGTCCTTTAAAGCCACTGGGTAGGCCAATCCTTGGAAATTATATCTATATCTTTGTATTTCATATTCTTCACTGGGTCTTACCGCATGGTGAGGTGGTACAAATTTTGCCGTCATTGCATATCTAAAACATTCCATATCTTCATTTTGAACATTTATGCACGATTTAGTGTCCAAAATTTTCTTCGGGAGCGGAATATAACTGCTACCCCTTAATCCGTAGCCGTGTTTATGAACTCTGATATCCATACCCTCAATACTAACCAAACTCCAACCAGATCCTCTTCCTTCATGTTCTTGAATTTTTGTTAAAATTTCTTCCAAACAATCTTCAACTATTAAATTAATATCTGAACTTGCCATTATGGTCTGGTTTTTTGTCATAAATCCTCTTGGTGACATTTCTCCTTCTACATTAGTAAACATAACATTTAATAATATGCCAAATTTAATAAAGTTTAGTCTTCTCAATTCTTTTTCGAGTGTTCTACTTACAATTCTTCTTACTTCTTTAAAAAAACTGCTCCAATTCCAATTTTTCATTTTGAATTTTGTGATGCATTACTACTCTACCTTCTAAAGCATATACTTTTAAACTCGGCATTTCATTAGATGGTCCTGCTAATCGTTCTTCTTCATGTTCTTCTTGTTGTTCTTCTTGTTGTTCTTCTCCATATAGTTTTAAATCTTCATATTCGGTTTCTGTTATATCTTCATTATTATTATGGAATAACTCTTTGTGTATTTCTAGTAGAATATTATCATGAAAAGTTTCTAAGCAAATTTCAAATTGATACATCTTGTTGATGTTTACTCTTTGAAATTTAGCAGCGAAATGAAATGCTTCTCTACTGCTCCCTTTTTATAGCCTCCCAGTTGTAGCGGGGGGACGGTAAGATTTTTAGTGAGATGTTAAAAATAGTAGTTTAAGACTAAAGCTGAAAAGTAATGATTAAAGCCTATATTTTCTTCCAATTGCAAATACTCCACATTTGCCTCCGCCCATAGCCATAACAGATCAGTGTTGCGCCAATATACACCAAAGGTGGGTCTATCATCAACTAAAATTGGAGATGCTATGTTTACTAATCTTTCATTTTCTATCCATGCCATTA
Source organism: Neoaliturus tenellus (assembly GCA_030545055.2). Lineage (NCBI taxonomy): Eukaryota > Metazoa > Arthropoda > Insecta > Hemiptera > Cicadellidae > Neoaliturus > Neoaliturus tenellus. Next base: position 178,137,899 of record CM061532.1, read on the forward strand.
CTTCAATTACAAACCTTCCTATAATATCCATTGGAGAATTCGGATCCACAAATTATTCTTGTTACAACATTTTTACTTAACAAAGGCTCTTCAATTTCTTCATTGTTTTCTTCATCGTTTTCTACATCGTTTTCTACATCGTTTTCTTCATTGATTTCTTCATCCACCTCCAATACTTCTTCAACTTTTGTACATTTGTTATAAAATATTGGAGCATCTCGGGGAGACATGTTCACTCTAGCTATTATTGGCAATGAATGTCCCAACGCAAACCACAACACTCTTATATAGGCAAGTCAATGAGTGGGGGGTTTCTTTCAATAATAAAGTTTTATTAAAAGAAAATAATTTAATTCTGTCTTTACCACAATATTACTCCTAATTAGAGCTTTCCAATGATGTATCGCTTGCCCTATTCCGGCAAACCGATCTCAAGTTATAAGTAAATTTGTTAGCACTTTGCTGGTGGGGGGGGGGGGCTCGTCAAGGTCAAGGTTTAAGACGTTTCACTTAAGACAACACGTAGCGGAGCGTAACATGGAGCGGTCACCTAAGACGTTGTGACGTCGGGGGGGGGGCTCGTCAAGTTCAAGGTCAAGGTCAAGGTCAAGACGTTGTGACGTCGGGAGGGGGGGGGGTTATGCATGAATGGATTGAGGTCAAGGTCACCAAAAAATAATAATGATCCAAGGTGATGGAGGCGGCCGTAACCGTCTCCACCACCCTGTGTTCCTCAAACACTCCCAATCCCAACCCAAAAAGTTACGTCTTGCGAGGGATCCCAATTTTTTTTGCCCGCACGCACTTTGGCGATCCAGTTTGGTGAGCTGTGATACGGGCGGTTCAGCGTCGGGCCATTTGGCACTGGGCTTGACCATGTGGTAGTTAGGGACACTGGAACAGCTAGTGCAAGACGCAACTCTAACCTCCCACCCTTAATCTAAACCCACCCAAACATATTTTTGCCTGACCAAAATTAAAAAAACAAAAATAAAAAACAATAAAAATATGCGCTACCTACGGCACAACGCGCATGTCCCACCCATATTTAATGAAGTTCAATCGAACTTCTTCAATTTACATTTACATTTTAATTTAATCTACCCATCCTAACAGCTAGCTGTGGAATATTAAGAATTATTAGTACACAGATTATCACAGTAACGCATAGACACACACACACACACACACACACACACACACACACACACACACACACACACACACACACACCATAAACCAAAACTTAAAATTAAAAACACATTTCTTAAACATAAATGATACCATAACACACCTTAATGCTAACATCGCAATGCGCAAGTTAAACATTAAAACTAACACATCTTAAGACTAAAACCGAATAACTTTTCACATAAAACCATAGACACACACACACACACACACACACACACACACACACACACACACACACACACACACACACACACACACACCAAATGTTAAATAGTAATAGCCTAACAACAAGAGTAACTCAAATATACATCGGCCGCTTATACATTTGAGTTTCCCTCCGAGTCGGGTCGGAGCTCCGCGTCCGGAGTTTCGAGCCCGACTGCGGCGGCAATAGTCGTCGGGATAGTTCTCGGCTCCCAGAGTGGGGGGGCGCCGGTAGGGGTTTAAGGGGTATGGAACTTTCCAGCAACGTCAATGGAAAATTCTGAACGGATGTGCTTTGTTATATGTGGGTCGCCTCTAACGCAGGTGGAGCCTTGTACCTCTCAATTTGCATTAGATAGCATCTAATTACATCCGCTGACAGGTACATCCGCGGCTTTCCCCGTCGCGTGACAGCATAATTATCGTCGATTGTTATCTGCCCTCTTCCGCCGCTTGATTATAGTTCCAACGGAAATAGACCACTGGTACACGCAGCTTGTTTTTAACATACAATAGACTATTGTTTAGAAACGCATTACTTATGTCAATCCTTCTTAGAATAATTGCTATTTCTTAGACGGTATACTTAAGACGTTGTGACGTCGGGGGGGGGGGGGGTGGGGCTCGTCAAGTTCAAGGTCAAGGTCAAGACGTTAAACTTAAGACACTACACCTAAGACGTTGTGACGTCGGGGGGGGGGGGGGGGGGTCACGCATGAGTGGGCACCCCTATTTAAGCCGCGACGCGGCCGCGCGGCTCCAATATAGGCCGGCGACAACCACAGCGGTAAGAGCTAATCCGTTAGTATCTACCGACTAGTAACATACGTTTAATACTTACACTTGTTTTACCCACTATTTTTAACGCTTAATATGTACAATACCTCTACAATCAGCAATTATAACCCCGCTTAATCGTGCAAGGGACATTTCCTGCACACCTGCAGGTTATACACTTTACAACCGTCTACTATTATAGTTATCACTACAGCATAAGATTCACCTGTACAATTCACTATTGTAAACCTACTTCATCGTGCACGGGGCATTACTTGCACACCTGCAGCTTATACACTTTACAACCGTTTATTTTTACAATTATTGCTATAATACGATAGTTACCTGTTCAATCACAGTTGTAGCCTCACTTGATTATCCACAGAGCGATACTTCCAATCCTACAACTGAATAATTAATTAATTAACTTCCGCTATTACCGATACTTTTCTTAAACTATCTGTCTCTTCCTCTGACTCTTGTGACCGTAGCCGCAGCCGACTGACAAATAACCGAGCTATCCCAAACCTCGCTCTTTTATGCGGTTTTCTCGGAGAGGGGGTTGGAGGGGCGTCGCACGTGACTCATCGATCGCATAAAAAGGGGGGTTGCTGCCGCGCGCGTGCCATTTCGGTGGCGGGATCGGTCGGGTGAGGAACTATCCGTAAGTCTCTGGCGCTTTTATAACTAATGCTTGTTACTCTAAAATGTGTTTGCACTTAATATGCTAATTAGTCTCTATATTTATGCACGGGACATTTCCTGCACACCTGCAGGTGATACACCTTACAACGGTCTACTATTATACTTGTTGTGAGCCGTGACGTTTTGCCCACCATGTGTGATGTCACGTCTCATTTGTTATAGTGTTGTTTTTTTTCTGGCCAGTAGTAGTGTAAAATTGCGGCCGCTGGCCCAGTTCAAGGTCACCTGAGGGATGACGTCATCGAGGTCAATGACCTCACCGATGACGTCATCGATGACGTCATCGATGACGCAATCGATGACGTCATCACTAATGACGTCATTTCGATGACGTCACACCCATGACGTCACAGAAATGACGTGCTGATGACGTCATCACCCCTTACGTCATCAAAACGACGTCACCGACGCCACTAAGGTCAAGGTCACGCAGAAACTTAAAATTTTTTAGCACTTTTGCCGTTTCTCGCACTACGCTCCGAGTTTCAGTCAGAGTCCCCGTGACCTTGACCACTTGGAGCGAATTTTCGACGAGAAACGGCAAAAGTGCCAAGTTAAACTCGAGTTTCTGACATGACTCTGCCTAAATGGGCAATCGGTTATCCCTCAGGTGACCTTGAACCAGTACAACGCCCGCAATTTCATGTTACTGTGACCTTGAACACTTAACAACGGAGCGCCGACACCGATGCGCACCCCACGACAGCCACCGAGTGACTGACTGTCAGGCTCTGTGTACTCTAGGTATATGGGGAAGTGGAGGGGGAAATCTCAAGGTCATCCAAATGGAGTTTTAAAAAAGTTGAAGAGTAGAAAGACTACTCTTGTGCTTCCTGGGCGACCTCATCAATTTCCAACGGATCTGTAAACCAATCCGATCTGTAGCGGCAGGAGTCTAGAAAACAGGTGCACCACCCATCAGGTTGTCCGTAGCACTTCCGACAATTGGTAAGATTGGAGAAGTGAAATTTAATACACCGCTGCGGACAACAAGTATAAAAGTATTTGGATTTGTAGATTTTGAAAGTTTGTAGTACCGGTGGTGGCAGCTGTTGGTTCTTGCATCTACACCTGCAACATCCGAAGCATTCACATTGCCGGCAGGCCAGCCCATCCACTTGCCACTTTGGTAAGAGGAAACACTTATCCTCACAGCAATAGGTTGTCCCCGTCTCTTCCTCCCAACGCTTCTTTGCACAATATGTGACGCCTTGTATCTCCAAACACCTATGCTCGCAACATGAGATGCGCTTACTTTCCATAGCTGATGTTGCTTTGACGAGGGAGCACGATGAAGTGATGCTGTGGTCAGTGGGAATTTGGTTTATATAAACTAAGGTGGGTGGAGGGGGAAAGGTCAAGGTCATCCAAATGGAGTTTTAAAAAAGAAAAGAGTAGAAAGACTACTCTTGTGTATCTATAGCGATTTCATTGATAGTGAGTGCTTCTGTATGCCAAGTTGATCTGTACTGACAGGCTCCTAAATAATGTTTGCAAAAACCTGCAAAATGATTGTTGCACAATTTGCAGCCAGTTAGCTGTTTTAATGTGAATTCAATGCAACGTTCAGGGCAACAAGTGTACTTATGCCCTCTCATCTGGTACACATGGAATGTCTTCAACTCCGGTTTCGGCTTCTTCCAAGACTTGCACTTACACATGCATTGACCAAAAGCTTCACATTTTCTACACGCCAGGCCATCCGCAACATCAATGTCATTCGGCCATGAAAAACATTTCCGTTCGCAACAGTAGTTGAGTTGACTCTCCATGTTGCTGTGGTGAAGGTGTGCGATGAAATGATGCTGCAGTCATTGAGAGTGCACCTTAAATAAACTCAGTGGAGGGGGAAAGGTCAAGGCCATCCAAACGGAGTTTTAAAAAAGATAACTAGTCGTCCTCTTCCTCCTCCTCATCCGTTGTACTTAGAGAGCTGTCAGACGAAGAGCCCCGTGCAGGTGCTCCCCAGATGAAAAACAAATCAATTTTAAAACGAAGACCAGGATCTTGCATCATCAATTCCTTTAATTTGTCACATACTAAGTCGACCTTGTGTAAGGTGTCAACAACAAGCTTCCAATTCGTTGGTTCAATATAACTTGTAGTAGAGTCTGCCTCGCTGATAACCACATCCTCCGGCCGTATTGGAGTGTAAAGATGTGTAAAGTTCTTCGGCTGTAGCTGAGGTTCAGGCTGGCTGGAAGTAGAAGGTTGAGTGTGGACCCCTGTCGCATCGAAATCCATAGTCATTCTACATTCAATGTTGGGGTTTTCGTTTAATACATACACCAATTTCTCATGCAACATATCCACTTCTGCCGAGTCTTGCAGATGAACATTCCAGGAAAATGGCCATTCTTCATCCGTAGTGGAGTCAACTCGAGAAAGAGTGCTGTCCGCCATGATAGCTAAGCAAGGAATGATGTGAGCTACAGACTGTGGTAACAGTATTGAAAAGTAGAGGGGGTAAACCAAAAGTACGTGGAGGGGGTATTTTCAAGGTCATTTAATTTGGGTTTTAAAAAAAGGAAATAGTGGAGGGGGAATTCTCAAGGTCATCCAATTTAGGTTTTAAAAAAAAAGGAATGAAGCTTACTCCTCTTCAGCCTCGTTGCCCCCTGCATCTTCATCAGCCTCATCTTCATCGACGTCAGACTCGCCGTAAGGATAGATCGGGGACATGGGCGAATATTGTGGAGATTGTTGACCGTTGTTGTCGTCCCCTTGCATTCTAACTTGGGACCAATCATAATTTAAATTCATTTGTATTATGATCCCAGGGTTGTCCCGCAGTATTTCCTTCATACGTTCGCAAATTGACTCCAAATAGTGTACACTATCGATCGACAGTGTCCAACCCGTACTTGTACCGACATCAGTAGTGGAGTCAGCTTGGCTGATGGTGTTGTTGTCTGCCATGGTTGCTTGTCGGACAAGGAATGACGGTTGATGTGATGCTCATGCAGGAACATGGTGAAGTGGTGGGGGGTGTGGTGGAGTAGTGGGGGAATTTTCAAGGTCATCCAAACGGAGTTTTAAAAAAAAGGAAAACTTACAAAGTAACATTGAAACTTTCCAATTGATGGTGGCGAGCGTTTTCTTCTGCAACCTTGCCGACACATGTGACTATGCCGTACAGTATGAAAAGTACAACCATAATAAGGCCGAACAATAAAAGATAGCCGTTGACTATCATGATATTTTCTGAGTGGATCTGTTTTCTTCTTGTCGCCCTCTCCTGCATCCTCTTCTCCAACTCGTGGATGAAGTCACAACATGCGTGAGGACATCTTTCATCTGTTGGTAGGTTTGCCATTGTTGATGTTGTCGGTGTGGCTGTTGAAGATGGAATGAGGTTTCCAATTGCGATGTGCCATGTACACCAATAGTCAAGTGGTGGGGGTAACAAAGCAGTGGAGGGGGAAGTTTCAAGGTCATCCAAATTGTGTTTTAAAAAAACCTATCTTGTTACTGAGCTTATATGTCAGTAACAAGATAGGTGTTTCTGCTCTTTTACTTCTTTAATATAATGAAAAAATATACATATTCTACAATGGTTAGGACAAGAAATACAACTGCTAGTCAGCTGAAGTAGTCCAAGTTGTCTGGCTCGGTCTTCATGGACGCTGGTGAGGAAGCCGTCGAGGAGTGTCCAGGCTCTTCCTTTGACTGCCGGGTGTTCCGTATATTGCAAGCGTAAACTTGCACATTTATACGGTAGCCTCGTGCCACCATCAGCTGCAACTCCTTGTATAAGTCGTTTAGCTCCTGCTGAGTCTTGATGCTCACCTCCTCGTAACTTGCGCAACTAACGTTCAGAGACATCTTGATGTTGCTAGGTTGGCTGCTGGAGTAGAAATGAAGCCGAGGCACAGCGCTTGGAGGTACATGAAAAAGTGGTGGGGGTAATAGTGGTGGGGGTATAGAAAATCCAATTAAACAGTTCTAAACTTTTTCCATCGATACAATGGAATGGAACAAATAGCGCAGGTGTCCTTGTAATTTTCAAATCGAAACAGTGGCGCTAGAAATCCGAATTGTTTTATACCACCATCCTGTACGAATCGCCGAAGGTCTCTGACGGCGGCCTCGCCACAAGGCCTACAAAACTTTTCCCCGTCGTGGAACTTATACCAGGAGTATTCCGAATACCCTGTATTTTCCCTCCTGTAGCGTTTGACATCTTCTTTTATTGTTAGTGGGATGTTGTCTTGTAAACATGTTGGGAACAAGTCCTTGTGAGTTATAACTCGTTGTATGCAAAGCTCGTACAAGGTGCTCATCGTTTGCTAGTTGGCAACAGACTGACCGTTTTTCGCATCCAAGCAGGTTTGAATCCTAGTGCGGTAGTGGGGGTAATTACAGTAGTGGGGGTAATTGTGAAATGCAAAGGTCAAAGGTCAAGGTCACCCGCGAAGTTTAAAAAAAAATGCAACATATCAATACGTGAAGTCTGTCACATATTGATATGTTGCATTTTTTGTTTTTTTTTTATTTTTTTTTGTCTTTTATAATTCGTTTATTTATAAAACATTACAACAACAACATATGTACAACATTAAAACTTAAATCTAACACTGCTGCTTGTCAGCGATGTGGATGGTCAACTCTGTAGAATTGCTACCCGTGCAGCCGTGGGACACCAGGTATAGACACCCGGGTTGAATAGAGCGAAGATCCTCGTTTTGTAGAAGATGGACGAATCTCTTGGGCAGGTACACCTGGAACTTTGGTTCATCCCCCGGAGTAAACGGTGCCTCGCTGAGACTGCAGCAGATGGCCTCCCCAACTGTAGTCTCCATCTTCTTCATAGCATGGATTATGTAGTGCTTCTCGTCTTTTAGTTCCGAGCACTTCTTTACAGGTAATATTGTTGACTTGGAGTGAGCATTGAACTGCTCGACCAAAGTCTGAAGGAACTGGTGAGATGCCATGGTCAGGTTACAGATCGTCTTCTTGCTCGGAGATGTTGTCGTCTCGGAATCTCGAGTAATACTCATGCCAGGTCCCTGTCTGCTCCCCACTTATATACTCTCCGTTACCCCCACCACTCCCCAATTCCCCACTTTGAAGGTAAGAGGCGAGTTTATAGGCATTTTTCAAAGCGCAATGTCTATCTTTATCATGTTCTGGGCTTTTTGTACAAATACATATGGTTTCCAGCATGTATTGATAATTCTTATCCAATTCCACATCATTAACCGGAACATGAGTAAATCCTTCGATCCATCTTTTCTTTTCCAGCCCCTTTGTGTAAATATTGGTAAACTTGTCTGAAAAGTGATGCATAATGTGATACAAGTCCGTGTAACTTGTAAAACCATCATACCAATCGATATGATGGAAGTGTTTTGAAATCCATCTGTTGGTAGTAGCGGCTTTACTAGTTAAAGACGAATAAGAACATGGTGGTTTAAATAAAAACGAATAAGGAACACTTGTATTCATGTCCAAAAACACAAGTTCTTTTATAATGAATCTATCATCATTACCACGAAACGCTTGAAACTCAATAATACCAGGCTTGGACTTTACTTGTTGTTCTTCTCCCTTGTCCATTTTGAAGGTCACACGTCTGCTCATTACGAAGTCAGGAGGTCAACTGATTTCCACACCACGGTAGGTACTACTTTTATACCAGGCCGTACAGTTGTTGGCGCGTTGGTGTATATTTAACGTGGGCACCGTCCCCAATAGGCCTAACCCCACAAAATGTTGGTTATTGTTTTAAAAACTAACCATTGTCATTTAAGTTTCCATCTTTATATTTTCCTTATTTTCATTTTCATCACTAACACTTGATTCTTCTCCTCCATCTTCCTCTTCTTCCTGTTTTACTGATTTCTTATGTAGTTGAGCGTACTTTTCCAATTGTCTCCACATCTGTACTTCATGAGGAACTCTATTAAATATAGAAGTATCCACAGGTCCGTATAATATAGGTGCGTCCGGTTGTTTGTCCAAAGTGTCTTCCAGATAATCTTTAATAATCGAACTTGAAAACACCAGTTGTCTCAAGTATCTTGTTATAGGTTCAGTAGCACAAGTTAAAATGAAAAACTCCTCTCGATTAAGTTGAATTTTGTTATCATGTCTTGTTGTGTCTCTAAACCGTAGCTGATGATCACCACGTTGTTTAATGATATCAATTTCCACATTTGAATCCAAAAGTCCTACTCTTGTCTTTCTTCCAAACATGTTACTACTTAAATAGCATTCTAGTAGATGCAAATGTTTCATAAACGATTCCCAAGCACTGTCCGTAAACAAAATCATTTTGGGTCCATGAGTTAAAATTACAGTAGGGGAATAATCTGTAGATTTCATAACACCGATTAAAACACTTTTATCCAAACTGGAAGAGATTGGGTAAAATATTCGCAAAAATACCTCACTCAATATGTTTGGAGAAATATTATCTTCAATATCCCTTTTTCTCTTTTGTATAGTCTTTCTTCTTTTACCTTTTTCTTCAACATTATTACTGGCGTGAAGTTGTCCGCAAACGTTTTGTTCACCTCCTTCCTGGTGACCTTGAGGATCTAAAAACTCAGATATCTCCTTCTCAATATCTACCACATTTTCAGGTGTACCACTAGGAGAAGCCATATTGAATACGATGCTACCCATACAACAGTAGGCAACAAACTGATGAGGAGCGGTCTGTACGCTCTGCTTTTATACTCGCGGAATGAAACAAAACCGGTTCTTACAATACATTTTTAACAATTCCAGTTAAAGGTGTGTATGTTACGATTTTATCATGTAGAATTAAACAGTATGCAGTTGTATTAGCCGGTATAGCATCGTTGAATTCCATTTCTATTTTTATATCCACACTTGAAGACTTTACTGATTCATTTTGTTTAGAACAATCGATTACAACTATTGGGTAGGCATCGAAATATTTGTCAGGTGGTAATAAAGGTGTATTTGTTTTACCGTAATATGAACTTTGGAATCTCGCGTACATATCGTACAATATACTGTATTTCTTCTTAGTGAATGACACATTTAAATTGTCGTATGGAAAGAATTGTGAATTTAAATAAACTTTAATATTTTTCAAGTCACAATGATCAAATTGTCCTGCATGTTTAGTAATGGCGTCTTTCTACCTGTTTGTAAACCAAATATAATATACCTGGCTCGTTCTACATAATTCGATGTTTTAACAGTCCAAGTGTGTCGATCCGTAGTAGGTAAACTGGGATGCTCATGAAATTCCCAACTTCTAAATGGAATAACAATATCACGATCGGCTTTTAATTTTCTTAAAAGTAGCATTCTATGCTCGTCAGCCAATTTAACATGTGGAACTCTCCATACAATTTTGTCTAATTTTAATTTCCATTCTAAAGTCGCATCTGTAGTAGCATCTGCAGCTTTAATAATGTCTTTATCGTTAGAAGATCTCAACAAAACTAATTCTTGTTTAACGTTTAATATTATTTTCCTATAATCTTCAGCAAAACCAAGCAGCAAACGTAATGGAATATGAAAATCAAAATATCCATTTGGATTTGGAGTGATCGTGTCAATCGTAGGTAATACCCATCCGGCAGGTTTAAGTAAATTGGTTTCATTGGGTGTTATAGATGTTAATCCTTTTAAAGTTGTCGTAATACCTACTTTTTTAGTGGAATCAACTGTTACACCTGATATTTCATATCTAATTTCATCAAATAGGAAAGCCATAGGATTATTTATAAATGGAACTGTTGTACCAACAGTAGTACCGTCCTTTTTAGTAACTTGTCCTTCAATATACAAGTAACTTTCACATGGTAGTGTGTAAATGTCTTGATTTTGTATGGGAATACGAATTTCATCGTTATTGTTTAATTTCGATGAAGTGTAAGGGTTGTGGGTGTGATATTCTTTTTCCCATAGGGTTTCGTCGAATGTTGGACCCTGCGCTATATCCAGTATATCCATACTCGGTTAATTTTAATCCAATTCTCTCTAAGAAACGAATGTTCTCGCGTGTTAACTCCTCCACAGCTGAAGAGCTACTAATGCGGTTTCCCGTAGGTTGTTCGCTTTTAAATGTTAAACCCATGGTTTTGTATTAAAGTGTCGATTTTAAATGTAATCTAATCGTAATAGGCTCTTCTCTGAAGTCTACCAAGTTACCGTCTTGATCCAATACGCTCAACACGATGTCTGAAATGAAAGTGGTGTTCAACGGTAGATATACCAGGTTTTGTGGCTTTTCAACAATTTTAAATCCAGGTGGTACACTTGGGTAAAAAGTATGTATGATGTGGGTGTTAGCCCCATCCCTGTAAGCACCTTGTATAATGTTACAAGTTATGTCTATACTATTGACTTTTAATATTGTTACTGTTTTCTTACCGGAATGTGTTACATCTGGTTCTAAAACAGGCTCATCGTTGGAAAATCCTAATAAATCACCAATTGAGTTTGGTTGAGTGAAATCTATATAATATTTGGAAGTAATTTCAGCTTTCATCGTATTATTATTACCTTTTAATGTTATATTGTCTTTTCCCATTTTAGTTTGCAAAAATTCATTTATATGATCAATTTCATAAGAACCTGTGGGTAACCTGCACTCTTGTAAGTCTGTAAATTTTCCACTGGCATCCTTTCCCTTATAATAATGCAATACGTTATTTTTACCTTCCGTAACATTGGGGATAGAGTTGTAAGTTGTAAAATCCAATAGTGCCGCCTCCCAAAACCTTCCTTTTTGCAAGCGTAACGCTGGAAAAAGGATACTTCGTAAAGTGGACGATTTTCCTGTTAATGATACCGTATAGGAAGACATCTCAATAGTGACTGATACTTTTAGCTAGAAATTCCAAACATAAATGGCCGCATATTGAAGTATTATCAGGTTGTTCTCTTTTATAGTTATAATATATGTTTTTAGCAGATTTAAAGTAATTTTGAAGTTCTTTTGGTGGTGGCAAATTACCGAAACTATCAAAATAATATACATTGTTATTTAGTTTCTTATAACAAACCCAATGGGTGCCAGGCCCTTCAGTATTATCCAAATTTACAATTCCAGTCTCATTTTGCCACATTTTCTTTGGTAAACTGTCTTTCATAAACACACCGCGGAAAAATGGTATTTTTAAACAGGAAATATATTTAAATAATTCAATATTGGTTAATGCTTTATGTGGTATGACCAATTGATTTCTTTCATTTAATATGCACGATAAGGTCTTAGGTAAAGACCTGCCCCGTTTTTTACCATTGACCACACGGTGGGCTTCTTCCTGCCTTTTCTTGTAGATCGTCGTCTTCTTTTTATATTTCCTCCATGTTTTCTTGTGGTTGACCTCCTTTTTACTCTCCTTCTCCTCCTTCTTCCACCTCCTACTGCTGTTTTAGCCTTCATACCTGCTGTTACTGCTAAAGCTGCTGCTTTTTCTGCTATGCTAGCGTCACTTGATTTTACTCGTTGCCAAGCTATGTCCGCAAGCTTTTTGTCAGCTATTGATCTATTTTTTGAATCGGCAAACGTGGAATATGCGATATCGTGTTCTTTACAAGCCTGATCTAACTTATTTATGCCAGGATCGCCTCTTTCCAGTCGTTTTTTCAATTTAGTTCCTGGTCCGCAATACTGATAACCTCCCGGTATATGAAATTCGTATGGTAATGCGTCTATTGCTCTATTTACTATGGATCCTACTGGAATTCGTTTTAAAGCTTTACTTAACAGAGAAACCGCTGTGGACGTGATCCCACCTCCTCTCCTTACAGTGTCTCTATATGGACTGATGTACTGGAACGTCATTATTGTCCTTTTATAATCGCAATGTACAACTTATGTGTTACCTCTATGACAAGTTGGACATAAATGAAGTCGTTTATTGTGTTCTTTTATTAAATATCAAAATCACCCCAATCCGATGATCTAAACTTTTTTGTATGAGGGTTGATAAAATAGTTTTGAACAATTTCCCGTTTAATCCAAGTACCTCTCTCAGATTCCAACAAAGGAGTACGACCTGAACGAATACCAATAAGATTGTATACATCAAATAATGCATTTCCTAAAACTTTTACAAGAAAATTAACAGTGACAGCATTATCCACATGTTCAGGGTCTTTAAGGTCTGTTATACGTTTATTATTACAAGTATACACTTTGCTATCCATTTGTGATAATGTGATAGCCTGTCCTACAGTTGCAGCATCATTTGCTTCTCTTCCTTGCGCCATGTTTGTTAATTTTTTATTACTACATATAAAAAACGCATAGTAATTATTTGGATCTAGATGTACTGTTTGTCCTAAGGCAGCCGCGTCTCTATCTGCATGACCCCATGACACATTTGATAACCTTCCATGCCTGCAATCCCAATAAGCGTTTTTGTATGTCAATAAACGAAATTTTTCATTACCTTGAATAAAGTCATCCCCTTGCTTTGATAATACTTCATCTCGTTTTGCAAATCCAGTTGTTTCTTGTTTTAAAGTCTCTTTCATTTGACCCACTGTTGCACCATCAGATGGTGCTGAACCATCTTTTACATTCGCCAAACAATTGCCAAGACAATCGATAACTCCCACATCACGTATGACACAATGATCTTTTATATATTTGAGATTTACAGCATCATTTTCATTTTTTGGATAACCTATATCGTTAATAACAAATTTATAAAAAGAAAATCCATCTTTTGTCTTTTCAGGTATCAAAGAATGTAAATAGCGTCTATTTACGCTGTCTTTTGCATCTTTAGGGTCATCTACGTTGGATATACGTTTATTGTTGGCACTATACGTTTTCCCATTGAATTTTAACGTATTTTTTAATTCAGATGACAAATAACCTTTGTTTATCGCATCACCGTTTTGATTTGGTTTACCAACGTTGATAATTCTATGATCTTCTGCGTCATATGTGTTATTTTGTAGTTTTAATGTTGGCGATATCTTTTCCTTTAATATTTTTAGATTTATTGCATCGTTTTCATCCGTAGGATCTTTTATGTTTTTTAACCTTTTATTACTCATATCATAATCTCCATCAGGTGTTTGTGTTAAACCAGCACTTCTTTTTAAACTATTGGCATAATATAACCCATCCGAGGAGTAACGTCCGAACTTGTCGACGCTCATGGTGCAACTGAATAGTATTCTAGGGAGTAACGCATTTTTATGAGATTACCCCACGGTTTCGGAGTTCATCCACTAAAGCCACCCATTCGTTTTCCAATCCAGTATGACCCGCTTCTTTAGCTTCATGTATTAGTTTCATTCTATCCACCAATTTATTGATATTATTGTAATAAATCACATTTGTGTTATATAGTTTCTTCATTAAACCTGTACCCGTAACGGACTTACTTCTTTTTCTTCGTTCCTGAGCACTTACATCCAAAGTGGATGCCATAAATCTTCGTTTTACAGGTTTTCTTTGTGTTAACGGCATTGTTTGTCTTCTAGTTGGTATTAACTTGGATACAAATTCTTTATATTTTAAAGACTTAGATCTAAAAGGAGGCTGGTCAGGTAAATACTTTCTCCTATATGCATTTGTCTGTTCCAAAATATTTTTATATGCTTCCATGTCTTTTTCTTTCACTACCGATACTGAAGGCTTATTTTCAAATAATAATTCAAATAATCCTTTTGTGCCCTTATACCTTTGATCACCAATGACAATATTATCATGTTCGTCAACGTTTAACGGGCTATTACCTATCATTAAACCGTCTTCTGTTAATCTCGCTCCATAACTATGGTAATTCTTATTAGGAATTGTTCCGAGTAACATTTTTACCATGTATTTCCTTCCTAAAGGTCCTTTGTTATGAATGTTTTCACCCAACAAGCTTATGTTTGACGGACCTTCCCTTGTCTCTTCTTCTTTTTCCTCTTCACTAGCAGTTGATACAACTTCATGTCCTCTTTTGGCTTTTACTTCATATAATTCTTTTATTCCACTATAGTCCGGTGATTCTAGCTCTCTTTCGGGTTCTCCACCGGTAAAACCACTATACGTAGAGGATTCCGGGTCTTCATCACTAAACTCTTCTGATTTTACATTTTCTCTTTCAAACTTCGTAATAGGTGCAATCGCATCTCCTTCCAATACGGGTTTAGCAAATTTTTTGTTTAATTGTTTCAAGGGTTCAGTAATAGGTTTAAAAGTAGATTCAAGGAATTTCTCCCTCTCGCTAATACCTAGTTTCAATGCTCTGTTTTTAGCCCGAATAGAATCACTAAGTGATTTTATTTCTTTTACTAATTTTTCTTGGTTAACCATGTTTGTAGCAAGACGTGTTGTACAACAATGAATGTGTTATACCGCGTTTAATGTATTAATATAAATTTATCAAATCCTATCCTGTATCGACCATTGTTTAGCGTTTGTTCCTTCATAATTGTTAGGAACCCATACTTTTCAGCCCAAGCCTTTCCACACAACTCTTTAAATCGTTCAAATGTCATATCCGCATTTACATGATCAAAATATATATGTTTTAGGTTGGTTTCGTCCTGTTTAAATACAATTAACATGTTTGCATTGTCTCTAATGAGTTGTTTAGGTATTTTGCTGTAAGTTTGGCCAATATAAATGCTATCTATGTTGTTATGTCGACCCATAGCGAAGTAATTCCTTATTGTGTTTTGGTTTTCACAAGATACATCGTCGAATATAAACACGGAGAATGGTTTAGCTTCTTGTGGCTGCATGACACTCTCGCTTGCATTAAACTTTAAATATTTAACTTCAGGCACATTAGTCAGTATCTTTTCCAATAATTGATACTTTGGTTGTTGTAGTGATTTTGAAAATACATATAGATTGTTAAATCGTAATCCTTTAGGGTTTGTAATCAAATTGAATACTACATTAGTTTTTCCACAGTTGGAAGGTCCGGTAACCAGACAACGAACGGTGTTTGGTAACAAATTGCCATGTTTCCCACTATTGAATTCTGAATTATCCACTGTGAGTTCATCTATATTATTAATAGTAAAACTCTCTTTTTGTGGTACTATCTCCATCCTTTGTAATGGTTCAACCTAAAATGATTCTCTATCGTTATATCAAATCCTTTTTAGGTATCCAAGAATCTTCCGTCTTATTAAATCCTAACCATCGTACTTTGACCTTATCTTTTTTCCGTTGCAACACCTTTTCAACTAAATATACATCGCCTACTGTTGATTTTAACATTTCATGTCCATAAAACCCTCCTTCAAGCAATTGTCCTTTATTATCTTTTAAAATATATGTCTCAGGTACTGTAGGTTGTACTTTGAATACAGTAAAAACCTCATTGGTCCAATTTGGCAGGTATCTTTTACTGAATACACCTTTATATTTACTTATTCGCACTTTATCACCCACATTAAATTTTTTAGGCTTTAGTTTTTCAACTTTTGGTTTAGTATTCGTTTTTATACGTTTTAATACAAGGTTTTCATTTTTACTAGTTACTTGGTTTGGTTTCATCCCAATAGTCCTATGAAATTTGTTATTGTAATCGTTTATAAGTTTTGGTAACATATCAATCCATATGTGCGATCCTCTGTTGGAAAACATTTTATACATTGCACTTTTTAAAGTTCTGTTGAATCTTTCGATTATTGAGGCTTTTACTTCTGAATTGGTTGAATAATGGTTTATATTGTGTTTTTTCATTAAATTTGCAAATTCCTTATTAAAATATTCTTTTCCATCATCTGTTTGTAAATGTTTAATAGTATGTTTGTCTCTTTGTATAGCTGTTTCCATTGCTTTTGTAACACTTTTGCCACTTTTATCTTTTAGTGGTAAAGCATCTGCCATTTTTGAAAAACAGTTAATAACAGTCAATATGTATTTATATCCTTTATTTTGTTTGCTATAAGGAATCATTTCGATTAAATCCGCTTGATATAAATCATTAATTCCTTTTATCACCGTATTTCTTCGTGGAAACTTTCTTCTTGCAGGTTTATGAAGTTCGTTGACAATTTGTTGCTTCAAGTCCTTCATATTGCAGGTTTCAATGTTTGTTGTATCACATGTATAATCACAATGAATGTTGTTTTAAATATTCACATCATTTATATGGGTCAAGGTCATCCAAACTTGTGTAAAAAAATGGGGAACACGGCGTTGGACTTGCCGTGTTCCCCATTTTTTTACGGAAGGAGAAAGGAATAAGGTCGTAGTTGTAGAAGGACGAAGAATAGGTTACTAGTTGATAGGGTTTAGAGAGTAGTGGCCAAAAGGAAGAGTGTGGATTTTGTCGGGCATAATGTATCTTTTATCATCCCGAGCTGACAACGCTTTTTTAATTTCGGTGACACTGTAGACTTGATGCTTGAAGCTTCGGATATTGTTGAATGTTGCTGATATCGTAGTATCTTCAAACAAACAAGTCTTGTAGTGGTCAAATGTCACGTGTTTTTTCAAATAAGATGTCTTCACTCCTTTTGCTTTCTTCACTGTCGGTGTGTTGTTCTCGTGGTACATCTTAAATGAATACAATTTCGCCATCAGCGCCACTATTTCTTCTAAAGGCATTCCATTTGCTTCATCTTTGAATTTTCCAATTACTTTTTTATATTTTTCATTAAAATTTGGATGGTTTTTCGGATAGTCAGAAAAATCGAAATCTTCTTTGTATGGAAAAGTCCTTAGGTCTTCATACATGTCCAAAGTCTTTATCCAGTAGATAAACGCGTCCGTATCCATGTATGCGACTCCAATGTTTTCCCTTCCGTAATGTTTAACCATTTTGTTATAATGGAAATCATACATCAGGGTTTTACTTATATCCAAAATCGACATACCTATGTATAACGGACGGTCCATGACTATTGTTGTTTTCTTCATACTGACAGCGACTAGATTTTCGTTTATAATCATGGATGTTCCGAAATTTGGTTTTTGCACTAATTTTTCCAATTTCCTAGGATCACTCACTAATTTTACAGTTTTGTGTTTTCTTTTGTTCTCCAAGGTCTTCCCAAAGATGGCATTGTTCATTAATTTATAGAAGTCCTTTTCAAATGCTGTTGTCGCTGCAGCTCTTCTTGCAGTGTTGGAATCAATATATGGTTTCAACCAACAAGACTGGGTGAATTCAATTGCTCTATGAATTCTCACTATACGTAGACCCAATTCAAGAGCCTGTTGAACTACCCAGTAGTGAGCCACATAGCGATCCTTATTCTCCAAGGTCATCATCAATTTTGGCCATCTTCCTGTCGGTGAAACTTCAGTCTTGGCTAGGAGAGGCAAGTCGTAGTGATGGTCATGAAGGTGCTCTGGATATTCGAAATCACAGTCCAAAATATAGCCTTTTGGACCATTCTTTGGAATCTGTGAGATGTCTCCAATGGTGGCCGGGTCGATCCATTTGAAGTCAGCGTAGGGAAGCGGATTTGACATTGCCCAACCATAAAGGTTGTTTGCGTCAAAGTAGCCAAGGTAGACCGATGGTTGTTGCTCGTCGAAGCCGGGGATGTACTTGTTGTTGGCTTTGACATGACGTGTTACAGCTTGTGTCAAACCGCCCCGTACACCAGATTCCATCATGAGCACCATATCGATATCCGTTAGAAGTTCCAGTCGACAGTTGGTTGACTTTAGCATAGCTTGCCATGCTAATCCTGGAGATGTGTACGAGTGTAGAGGGTCCAGTCCATAGGCGGAGAAGCAGGTGTTTCGGAATTCTTCCATCACATCGCACAGCAGAGTTACGTCCAATTTTATATAAAAGTCAGAATATTCCCCTAAGGTTTGAATGTTTAGTTGGTTCCAAACATTACAAGCATGATTGTAGTCTTCAACGGAGATTTCACTTTCGTTTAATTTGCTGTTGAAGGCTTCGATCGGTGGTAGACTGGTTTCTTCAAATTTTTCTGTAGATGTTATGTAGTCGTAGGGGAATACTCCTTTACGTAATACTAAGTCCAATTTATCTTCAGGTACAATCTTGCTGGTTTCTTTTAGGTCTTCTCTTCGTAGATTCTCAGACAATCTGCTCAAACTAGATGGCATAAATCTATAAGAGTCTACAAAGCGAAGTTTAATCTTACCTATGGTTTTTGAGAAACTGATGTACTTTTCCAATGTTGTAGCAAGAACATCAATTTTACCATCATCTCTTCCTAACTCTGGAATAATGAAGTGGGAGTCGTAGCCGCTAAGATTGTGTAACACGACAGGGATAAAGTGGGGCAGTTTGTAATTTATATTGCATGAATTACAAGCAGCTCCTCTGTATAAACCTGTCAGGTGATCGTGATCTCTTACTTTTGGATTTTCTTCACTGAAGCTCTTCTCGCATAGATAACATCTTGATGCCATATTGTATTCTTCTTGTTGATTCTCATTCAAAGGTTCCATAGGTACGACATTACCATACAAGCGTTGTACCTTTTCAGCAATGTCATACAACTGGTCTACGAAATACTTAGCGGCTTCTTCACCACGGTAAAGTATTGGAGTGGATGTTAAACCATAGTTTTGCAATTGGTTTTCAGACAAGGTTGATTTCACTATTAGACAAAAACTGTTGGGTTGATGCAACTGATATTTTGTTCTTCTAGTCACTTCACCGTCCGGCAGCTCCTGTGGTACTAACGTAGATTCAAAATCTGCGTAGATGACTACTGGAATCCGATATTGGTGAACTGTTTTGTTAAATTGGATACACGCTCGAGATGGTGGTGGCAGACTAATCTTCACTTCATAATTTTCATTACAAAGTCTTTTGTGTTCTATCAACCACTCTAATCCTCCTTGTCTTATTTCTTTATATGTGAAACAAAAACATCTTTTACACACTGTTAACCTACGCCTCTGTTTTGATAATTGATTTCGAATCAAGGATGCAAAGTCCTTTATCCACACATAATGTGAAATTTCACCCTTAGTGATCAGTAACAAATCAGTGTGGTTTCTTTGCTCAACTTTTACTACCCGCAAAGGATAAACGTTGTTCGAATCATCCAGACCGAAAACATTCACTGAAACGCCAGGATTTTTCTTTTCAAATTTGTCTATGTCTTTCAATGTAACTGGGTAGGTGAGGCCTTGAAAGTTGTAGCGGTGTTCATTTTCGTAATACTCTCTACCAACTCTTTCAGGATGATCTTTAACATACTTGGTTAACATTGCATACTTAAAACATTCATTACCTTCATTTTGCACATTCCTACACGATTTAGTGTTTTGGATTTTCTTTGGTAAAGGGATAAAACTACTACCCCTTAAACCATATCCATGCTTGTGAACCCTTACATCCATACCTTCAATTGATGACAAAGTCCATCCAGATCCTCTTCCTTCATGTTCTTGAAGTTTTGTTATAAGTTCTTCCAAGCATTCTTCAATAATATCATCGATGTTGGAGGTGAAGGTAAGGGTTCGGTTTTTGGTAATGAACGCTCTCAATGCTGTTTCACCATCAGTATTGTTAAACATAGCCTCTAACACCATTCCAAATTTAATAAAATTTAATCTTTGTAGTTCTTCCCTCAAGGTTCCACCAACAAGTTCCTTAGCCTGGGTTATAAATGTTTCCAGTTCCAATTGAACATTATTAATTTTAAAATGTGTTACAACTCGTCCTGGCAAGGCCGTGGTGCGCAGTTGTTTCACATCTTCTAGTTCTTCTTCAGTGTCCTCTTCTTCAGTGTCTTCTTCTTCAAAAGGTCTTCTAGCAGTAGATGGTCCAGCACCAGCAAATTGGATCACACTAGGTCTTCTTCTTTGCATTTGCTGTAGATAGCTGTCCCAGTAGTCCGTCTGCTTCTGGTGCTCTTCCAAAAACCGGTCAATTGAGTCTAAGTCTATTTCATCCATGGTAATATCTTCTTTTCTATCTTCGTCTTCATGTAATTCTCTGTGTATGGTGAAAAGATCTTCGTCTTGAAAGATTTCCCCACAAATGTCGCAAAGAGCCATTTCAAACAGTTTGGCTTTGAATGCACACTCTGTGAATGTCCACGCAATAATGAGCAGCGCACTCCACCGGGACCCTTTATATCCGAGGCAGATAGGTGGGGAAAGTGACGTCATATGGAAACAGGTTATCACTCATGTGCTAAATTTAGCCTTTACACAACCGTTTGTAATACATTTATCAGTAGGCTTGATAAATTGATGATATTTGGTCTAGATTCAATAATTTGTACATGTTTTTTCAAAGACGTTTGTTTGAGCAAGTTTATGTAGGTCAAGGTCATTTGGAATTATTATTTTGAGCGGGGGATAGAGCACTAAGCAGTATCATTTACTACAAAGTGCTCTATCCCCCGCTCACATTCTTTTTTTAACTTTTTGTTTAAACTTTTTACAAGGGTGAAACATCACCATCAGAGTCGGAATCATCCTCATCACGGAATAGGTAGCGATGACAATACATAATTCTTCTGGCAACTAACATCCTATCCATTGGACGATGGGGAGTGTCTTGTTCTTGTTCTTCTTCTTCTTCGATTTCCAATTGGAATTCCATTTCCGACTCAGATGACGACTCTAATGTTTCGTAGGCGTGCAAGTCCACCTCATTGTCCGTTGAACCAGCTTCGTCAGAGTCCGTTTCAATATCCATTATCTCTTCCTCCTCCTCTTCTTGATCAACCGCAGGTAGTTGGTCCTCTACTTCTATAATTTCTAGAGGTATTACCTCCAGAATAGAGACAATTCTGTTGCGATGGAACACGGTGTTGTCAAGTGGAGCCATGGTATGGAAGTGTTGTATCCATCCAATTTGCTTACCCTTTTTATACCCCCACCAACTATACAATTTATGTGGGTCAAGGTCACGTAAAGATACCCTTTGAGCGGGGGATAGACCACTAAGCAGCATGCTAGTCCATTGCCGCAAAGTGATCTATCCCCCGCTCTATTCCGCAGACCACACTCAAGTCCAAGTCCACATCCAAGTCCACATCCATATGTTACACTTTATTATTACTGCCACCAAGTAATTGTCACTCGCACATTTACTTGGTTTTGATAAAGGTACTGCACAAACTCCATATTGGTTGTTTGTTCGTTATACAAATGCATCATGAAATATGCAATCTTATCGATTGCGGCATTGTCCAACGGTTCGCAATTCACAAGTTCCAATGTGCCCTGGCTGGTCTTATCCTCTATAAGTTCCACCACTTCGTTGATGTCTTCTTCCAAGAGGATGAACTCAACACTGAAGCTCTCCATTGTTGTTGTTGATAGTGTCTAGACAAATGCTTGACTAAATACTTTATTCATCAGTCCTACATATATACCAATTTCCCCCTCCTATTACCCATTCCCCCTCTACCTTTATATAGGTCAAGGCCATCCAATAATACCCTTTGAGCGGGGGATAGACCACTAAGCAGCATGCTAGTCCATTGCCGCAAAGTGATCTATCCCCCGCTCTGTATTCCACACAAGTCCTAGTCTTTACACACACATAAGCCCCCAGTCTTTTACACTTACTCATATACTCTGTCCTCCCTGCCAATTAAGAGTTCCCCATGTTTGCCACTATTTTCAATTAACCTTTCCAAGTCCCAAAACACAATGTCCAAATTAACCAAGTTCGCTCGTCCAATTTGAAACACACTATTCCCCCCAAAGTCACTTGCTCTCACTTGTTGTCCTGTATACTGCTTCTTCTTCCACGCTACAATCACTACCCTACCTTCTTCAACAACCATTCTTTTAACATTATCATACACCTTCTTCAACATCCCTCTACAGTTTAAATAGTTTATGGTTACATACTCCCACTCCTTACCAATGATCAGTGATCCACTCATTTTCTAGCGTTCCACTGGAAGGTTCAAAGCAGAATGAAGTCGGGATGTACAGACCCCCCTCTTTTATACCAGTTAACCGGTTGTCCTTGCTGTAAAGTGGGTTAAGGTCATCCAATGCTACCCTTTGAGCGGGGGATAGACCACTAAGCAGCATGCTAGTCCATTGCCGCAAAGTAGTCTATCCCCCGCTCTGTATTCTACACACACACACACACACACACACACATGTCCCTGTCCAAGTCTTTCATTACATACCCAATATATATTCAGTTCCTTCATCATCACTATCACTCATCACTGCTTCCACAAACTCCACAGGATTAAAGTTAAATTGTTTCAATTGTTCTTTTAAGTTTTCAATTTGTTGGTCCTTTACTTCTAAAACACTGTGAAGGTGTGATATGTAGTCCGCTGCCTCGTTGATGCTTGCTACTCTCGGATCGCCTAACTTCAAGCTGGGAACTACACCCTGCAGTTTGTAGTACGCCATACGCCTTTCTTGCTCCTGCCGTTGACCAGGACTGAGCAAGCCTTGCCCGTCTTGGCTCACCTCCAGCAAGGTCCGTAGCATTGGAGCTTTGCAGGCGTTTGCCCGAGCAACAGTTATGCTGTGGAATGGTCGAGCAGGTCCACGAGTAGCAGGCAGGACGTTGGCAGCACGCCTTCTTGAAGAAGAAGAGGAAGCCTGAGAAGTTTTGCAGTTGGAAGCCATGTTGAAGTGAGGTATTCAGCTAAGCGATACAAAGCAGAATAACCAAACTGCACATCAATACCCGTATATATACACTTATCAGTGGTGGGGGTACTAGCTAGCCTTGGTAAAGTGGGTCAAGGCCATCCAAAAACATTACCAGAACGGGGGATAGATCACTAAGTGGCATGTTAGTCCATTGCCACAGAGTGATCTATCCCCCGCTCTGTATTTCACATTCACGCACACATTCATACATACACACAAGTCCCAGTCCAAGTCTTTACCCACACACCTATCCACTCTCATCCTCACTATCATCACTGTCCAACAGGCTTTCACACTTCTTAATCAGTTTTTCCCATTTACTCCTGACATAAAGTAGCTCCCTGCGAGTATTCTCTAGCATTCTGTCCCTTTGCTCTATCACTTCGTCGTACCACTCGATGATGTTTGGTGGAGTCTGAGTTGATGCATCCGTCGTGGTTGGTTGAGACGCTCCGCTGCTCCGCAACTCCTTCCTCACAGGACCAAAGCCGGAGAATCGGACACGACTCCTTGACGAAGGCCCCGATCGGATTGGTCCAATGCTCGGACTGGAGTTGGAGGCGACCGGGCCAGAGGTAGAGGCTGGGACGTTCATAGCAGACATGGTGGTGTTCAGCTTAACGGTGTAAAGCAGAATGAGAGGACGGTTGACCACCACTCCTATATATACCCATTTCTAGTGGTGGGGATAACACGGGGGGGGGGGGGGTTAATAAAAATTTTGCTTAGTCTTCCCGGTCATCAGTTTTACATACCTTTAGCACACCCATTATTTTGGTTTCTTCAATAACTTTACACACCTCAAACACCCAAGCAAACAGCTCATCTATGTTGTTATAATTAATTTTTGTCCAGTGTTCATACTTATGAGTTTGGTTGTTTATAATACATAGATAAAATGTAGACCCGTCTTGTCTTATACAATACTCAACTTCCATTCTATGCTGGTTTAGCACTTCCCAAGCATTGTGTTGATCTATCAAGAAGTCACCACCTTTGTAATTGTACCGTGACATGTTTACCACGGAGCACAGAAACAGACTGAAGCAAATGAACGGCTCATACAAGCTTAGTAAGAGCGTTAGAGTGGGGGTATCACGTGATACACAACATTAGTTGTAAGGTTAGCACTTTACTTTAAACAGTAATTTATATGGGTCAAGGTCATTCAAACTTTGAAAAATTTTTACCTCCAAACACTTGTAGCAAGCTACAAGTGTTTGGAGGTAAGTTTTTATTTGTTAATGATTTATTTGTAACTTAGTCTTCACCCTCAAGGACACGGTTTGAGATTGTCCCAGTGACTTTACATCACCGCCAGGTTAAAGTATTATACAAGTCAAGTATTTTTTTTTTTTTATTAGTTGACTTGTATAATACC